>JBAIZL010000002.1:259390654-259410654 GCA_036971475.1 Prosapia bicincta
TATTTAAAAAAGAGTTTTGGCTTTTTAACAAGTCGTAATTGATAGGAAGAATAGAATTTCAATAGAAATAATAATGCGTAAATATATATTCTACAGGTAACTGTAAGAATAAATTTACGGTTTGTAAAAATGATAACTGGAAATTTTAGATATAATTATAAGTAATAAAGATTTTGTAATTCCCAGTTAAAAATAGCATTAGAGAGTAACCGGAATTAAATAGCTGTAGTGATATCATAAATTAAAAAAAAAATGTAAATAATTCCAAAATATAATTGTTTAATTTTAGTTAAAAGTAAACATTTGTGAATGCTAGAAACTTTTATCACATTTTCTGGATGGTAAATATCTTATAACGATTTCAACATAATCGTAAACTTATAAATTGTACAAAATGTATGCTACTTTTCGACTGCTAAGTATAAATCTAACAGTATCTGGAAATCTTCCGGGCAAATACCTTCAAAATTTACGTTTGAATCTCATTTTTCCCTATATATTGCTTGTAACCCTGACCGATGAAAGAATGTCCGAGTGTCGACAGTTTATGTTATCATATCAGATAGACATGTGTAAATAAACGTTAGCCGTAGTAGTTCCAAGATAAAGGGCGGACGAGACACAGCAGTTTCTGCATATCATGTCTTATCGCTTACATATAAATGTACATCTGCAAAACTATCTATTAACGGTGATCACCGGTAACAGAAGTGTTTTTGTAAGTGATAGCGGCTAGAAATTGTTGTTAATCACCGATCTAATCGCGAGTACAAGTTCTCAGTGTTTAGTTTTGGATCCAACCGTTTTTTACAATCGCTTACATTTGTGACTTGAAAGCAAATAACTCAGGGCAGTAGGGTTTGCCCTTCAAAACCTCAAAAATCTTGAAAGTATTGAGCCTCAAATAATATCGTATTAGCAGCTTTGTCCGAAGTAAAATAATGTACTTTTCTTCTCACTATAAATAAAGAGAAGTAGTCATTTATTTATCCTGTGACATTTGACCATTACAATTCTCTCCCATTGTCAAAATAGTGATATAAAAATTCAAATATTATTTACTTCTATATTCGTGTTGAACTGCTACTTTATTTGTTTATTTATATATTTAGTGTATAAAGATATATAAAATTAAGTATTAATTTATTAAATTAAATGTTTTAGACTAAACGTGTATATACTGGATTTTAGTGACCATATGTGTGTACATAATGTTAAAATATTGTAAAAATATACGATAACTCAATATTGAATATTGTAACATACTAACCATTTATTTTACATTAGTAATAGATATGTAAACTTATCCCTACTTCCATTTTATGATTTAATAAATCAAGACGTTTGTACGGTTTGAGATGACAAAGGAACACATTTCCCTAAACTGTCTTCCTCATTTATGGAAAAATATGTTCCACTATAGAAATTATTTATATATCAGTATATGTTAATGTGTACACAATATTACAATGCTCAGCAACTCCACCCATTCTTATAAAATTTAGGTAATTTCTTCTGAGAAAGAAAGGTCAAAACGAGAAAAAATTATAGATTAGAAAATTAGATGCAATAAGATAATGATCACAACCGACGACCGTACAGAGTCACTGTTTAGTGAGTCAGGTTAATCTTATTCATACCGCAGCTTAATCTACTTAAGATAATTTTAAAATCATTTTTGAAGATTAGATTAGCAATTCCAAATTCTTTAAAATAAAGAACTATTGCTATTGGCATTTTCAATAAGTAGAATTTTAACTGTTTCCCCATATTCATTGTTTATATAAGTATAAAAGCGTTTCAGGTAGATAATCGGGGGAACAATAATACAAAAACTATCCCTAAGTTACGCACTCTAAATATGAAAAGGCTTTTACTTGGTCCACTTAAACATATATTATGATCGAGCCTAACCTAATCCCCTTTTCTTGTTCACGTAGAGTTATTCTACGCTTATTTTATATATATGTACAAACAATTCCAAACTATCTTCCCTAATAAAAATTTAATAATAGTATTTCTATAACTACAATAGCCAAATATAACTAACATTTTTGGTTTCGTTTTCGAAATCTCGAAATTTCGCTCTAAATCTCATTACACACTAGTTTAGTAAAACATATCGACTAGTTACGATGACGATGCTGTTTTCAACAGTGATAGGCTACTACTAAGAAATTTCATCAAGCCACGTCAATATAAATTGTGTATAGGCTTCATATCGTATAACTATAAAACAAACAAATTAATGTATTTAAAACTCAAACAATAAAGACATTATAACCTACAGAACGCCAAACTCCTTACTCACGAGTTATCTATTTTACATTAGTATTTTTTGTATCATCAATATACAGGAAATACTATTCCGCACGTGTAGGCCTAACTCTGTGGTAAATTTATCAAGGGAAAGAATCCATTAAGTTCCAAATACATCGTCGACATACAGGGTCCAAACCAGAAGAAGAAATTTCTTTGTCTCTTTAGCATTGCTCTTAACCTTCAATCACACGCGCCAAGTACTCGGACATAAACACACGCTCGGGGTATTTTCCACCCCATTTCTTATCTTAAAAAAAAGTTAATTATCACTAAATTTTCATCTTTATAAAATTGTGTGTGTGAATGTTGTTGTTTATAAAACGTTTTATAGTATTTTTATGGGTTTATCACTTGTAGATTTTTTTTGTAGTAATATAGTCTAAATGCACTTAAATCGACTTTATAAATTGTAACTTTTTTTCAAATTAAAATTAAACATTTATTCATACATTTTAGTAAGTTGTAATGGCTAGATTCTTTAGAGGACTTTTCAAAAAGTTAAACAACATAAATACAACAATATGTTTATTTGAAAAAAATTATGTAAATTCAGCTTGAAAATCGTCAAAATTTGCCACACTCAAAATTTAAAATTATTCATCATAATGAAAAATAATTCTTATTACTATGCAATTTACTTCATATTTAGACAAGTAAACATTAGTAAATAACTTTTTACATTGGAATAAAATATTTCAAAAAATATACACATTTTATCAGGAGAAAAAAATTAGCTAAATTCATAACTGTGTACAGAAGTATTGGTTTAGAAGAAAACATTAGTTCAGTCCAAATTAAAAAGTCAAAAAAATTTAAAAAGTAAAGATTTTTTTAAATTCATATTTTCAAAATTTATTTTTTATTCAGGTGCACATTCTTCACAGTATATAAAGGAATGTCCCTACAAAGTAATTTGTTGCAGTTGCAGCATAAAGTGGTCGTCTTCCGGTCTTTTTGCAGCGGGCAAACTCCGCATCGTCCAGAACTTCTTTTATTTTTATTTCTCGAGTTTCCTCAACACCACTTATGTGCTTCACACTTGCAAAGGTGTGCTTTATATGCAAAGGTAGTCCTGGCAGTAAGGCTCATGATGCAATATGGGGTTTTGAAAGCTCTTGACCCAGAATTTTAATTTTTTTTATGACAAAAAGACAAAATTACAACAAAAAAGATAAATAAATATGTTAAACACCAATAAAAGACTCACACTAAATAATTATTCTAATTAAAAAACAATAACTTAAAAATGTACCAACACAAATTTTTGGACGAGAACACACGCGCGGGGTCAAATTCACCCCGCACTTAAAACAACGATGTAAACACAATGACTGGTACGCCACAACGGGTTGACCTTGAGTGACAGAGTGGAGGAAGAAGTGATAAACAACTACCTAGGAGGGGAGCGAGAACAAAAATTTTTTGAGTCGCCTCAGAGAGAAATGAATGGTGTGGGGTGCTTTACACCCCGGCGCGTGTGTTTGAAGGTTAAACCTGCTCAAAACGAAAAAGGCCAAGAAATCCGCCTGTGAGAAATTCGGAATTTACAGCGTGAGATGTGCAATGGAATATATATTGGCCAAACAAGTATGTATGAGTATTAAGGCAAGAAGCAGGGAGCTGCACTTTAAAAACTACTAACTTGAATACTCAACGATGACCAAGCATTGCCTAGACAATCAGAGTTTCTTTAAGTCTGACCATTCTAGAATAAACAGGTGATTAGGTACAACACTCATGATGCTTGGTAGACTTGGATAATAAACTAGTTTCGAGATGTCTCAGTCATCAATGAGTCTGGTTGCTACCGCTAATTTAAATGTTTTAAGTAATGTTTAAATTTTAATAATTATATAATAACCCCTTACTTGATTTTCTGTTTTTATTCATAATTTTGTAATAAACTTATTTTATAAACGAATACTTTATAGCGATAATTTGTTAAAATATGTTTTAAAACTGTTTTAGAATTATTAATAGTAAATATATTGGTAATATAAGAAATATTAATGTAAAATAGATACCACTCCTTAGTAAGGAGTTTAGTGTTCTGTAGTTTAGGATGTCTTTATTTGTTTGAGTTTTAAATATTTCATCTTGTTTATTTTATATTTGCACGATACAAAGCCTATCGTTAATATATAATGATGTAGTTTGATGAAGGCTATTTACTGAGGAGGCGGCATCGTCATCGAAACTAGTCTGTATATTTTAACAAACTAGTGTGTAGTGAACTGTTATAATGCATATCGATGTATCTTAGACGTGAATCTGTGAAATAAATTAGACAGGAGTTGAAAGGACAAATAGGCTAAGGTAAACGCAGTATTTAAAATGCCTTTGCTACCATACCTTTCGAAAAAAATCAATCATCCAGTGCCTCCTGATGTATGTATAGTGTCGTGGAGCTGAACAAAATGGTTTTAAAGGGGTTTGGTAATCGATGTAGTATATTTATATATTTACCCATTATATTAAGCCCCATCTGCTTTTACGGATACAATTTTTGCCATTTTTCCATATCCTTTAAATTAGGTACATTCATTATATTTTCATTGTAGTTGTAAGAATTTATTTAATTCCTACAGCATATCTATTCCACAACGATTACAAGTAAAAAACCTTAACTTTCATCGTGTTAATACAAGGATGTTACTTTCTACAAGGCCGGGCGAAGAACCTGGGAATTTCTCAAAACGGATTTAAGTCGATTTCAAACATCTTCTCTTACTATTGTATTAAATCTTTCTCTTGGTTTTCATTTATTATTAATTATTTTCCATTTTGTTGAAATAGCTACAAATAAGAATGAGGAAGTGACTGAAGAAGCAGTTAAATAAACTTGCCATAAAAAAGCTCCTTGTTATACTGGGTATACAGATTACTGATAATAACTAGCGATGTCGATCTTATTGTTAGTGCAAAAAAAACAAAAGGTTTTGACTGTTTTCAATTTTTTTACCTGTGTATTTGCTTTATTAACTGATTTTTCATCAATTAACACAATCTTTTGTAGTTAGTATGAAGTAATTTTACATTGAACGTAAGGTACAATAATGTTTATGATACCATGTCAAGCGAATTGTTATAAATACAGTAAACTTAAGTCCAAGCCTCTTCAAGATGAAGGGCTCAACCTGATCCCCGCATTTTGTGCCTCAATTGGTCAATCTTGATATAAATGTGTCTACAATATAATCTACGGGCGATGATCACCATATTAGAAGTATTCTTAATGCGTTTGACGCAGATCTAGCTACCTGCATTCATGCATTTTCATCTCTTTCTTTCGATTCGTAGGTTAAACGTGAACCACTAAGGGCAGCAGTGTGTATTGAATAGCCCTCCAAAAGATTTGTAAAGGTTGTATTTATAATAAAATAACACCAACAGTTTTGTCCAATATATTGTGCTTTTCTCTCAAGTGAAGGAAAATAGTCAAATTTTCTTCCTATGACTTTTAACTATGACCGTTTTCTCCCAAAGTTGAAACATTATTTGTTTCTATCATCGATCGACTTCAGCCTCTGATTACCTATGTTTGTTTACTTATCTCTTTAGTGCAAACATAGAAATTAACACGTAATACACTTACGTTGGTCATATTAAATGCCAAATTGTATGCAATGCTGCGATATTCTAACAACACGAGTATACTATTGGTTTCTGTTGCATGTTCGCACATATTAACCACATAGAACATTAGTATTGCAAGTTAGGATTATGGAAACCTGTCCATACTCCCATCCTATTCTTAAAAAACAAGACGTATTACTGCACTATCAAAATGCAACCGAAGATTCACTTCTGCATTATTCGTTGTGGTAGTCTGTATTATTTATTCTTTAAATACATGACCGAAGTATCATATCAATCACATATTTGTAAATAATAATGGCCATACTTCTCTTCAGTTTAATATCGCGAGCCCAGCAATTATGGATTATGCTTTAACGTCGCAAGGTTAGGCCATAGTCAATACAAATTAAAATAAAGCAATGCTTTATAAAATAGATTTTAGTTTAGGCCATCAAAATATAGATAAATATGAAAAGACCGAACTAACTCTAACAATTCTCCAACAGTATCTTCGCGCCGCCGGGAACCGTGATATAAATTTCCATGAGCTGAACAATCTATTTAATATATTGAATGTAATTCCATACTAAGAGGTGTATTTATAGTTGGTTGTTTATTTTCATATTGTTTCACTTCTTTTTAAACAAGAGTGTTTGTTCTAGAACTTCGCTTAAAGAAACATCAACTTATAAATACCCCATTTATAACATTAGTGGTTTAGTAAACAGTAATGATTAAGGCTTGTTAAATTAATTTCAGTGTTTATTTCAAAACTTTTCTATAAGAAACATAAACTTATAAATACCTCATTATAACATGAACGTATAACGGTTTAGGGTTAATAGAATAATTTCAAGAACATATACTTAAAAGCCCTAAACAGCATTGAGTAACTCTCTCATTCTTTTCCAATTAAATACTCAGCACTAGACAGCAATAATGAATAGCCCATTGACCCGCAACGTTTAGAGCCACAAATGCCTACAGTACTTTTCACATATAAAAGGATGAATTGTGGCAACTAAGTAGTAGTATAATACCACGTTACTGAGCCCCTCCTTACATAACCTAGTCTACTGTGTAAATATTTCCCAGTAACGGAAAAGAGAAAAATACTGTTTATATCTATAAGTCCTTCTCAGATAAAACTGAACCTTGTCATATTGTGAGTTGTATAATAACAAAAAAATCATGGAGGGTAATTTAAATGGGGTAATAGTTTTTTTTCAAAGGTTTTTATAAAATAAAATTTACATATTATTTTATATTAATCGGCGAAGATATTTAAATAATAAAACAATACAAATAGATATTAGTGGATCTGTTTCTAAGTTAGCGAAATCCGCTTGGCTTACCATCGTTTTTACTTTTAGGATTAGGTCAAAATGTCAAAATTAGGCTCAACAAATTAATAATGATTACGGAACACATAACAGTAAGATTCTGTGTTTATTTTACCACGGGATTTAAGTAGTTTTCAGTGTACTAATAATACGGTATGTCCAGTGCATCCCCAGCTTATGAAAAAAGGTAATCAGTTTTATCACAACTATTTCCACAGTTACGCTAAAATGACCACACACGTTTGTAATCAAGCTACTTGAGGTTCTAGGTTATAATGATGATTTAGTAGCTTTAATCGAAAGTGAAACTGTTCGAGAAAAGACGCTCCAAGCTTTTAAATACCTGCAATCGGTAATTTCATACATTTATAAACATCGTGTTACAATTATATACACAACAATATTATATTTTAAACACAAATCATATTATGATTTAAATCTTATAGAATAACTTTAGTTGTTTGCGTTTTAATCATAAAACGGACGATTTTGAAAAAATCAGCCTGGTATTTCCTTTAGTTGTAGGCAACTGGTATTGTAACTAATTATTTATTTTATATTTATCAAAAGTAGTATGTAGCTATAAAGTTATTATTTTTTAAAAAAAGGGTAGGTCATTCGGGCACACTTGCTTAGCTTGTTTTGAAGTACCCGTTGCTATTTTTCAGTGTTTTGTAGAAAAGAGTTTGTGTTTTATTTTACTTACAAATACAGTCGATCTATACATTTTGGGAGGTATGAATGAAATTTGGAATATTCTGTAGACCCTATAGTTTTGAGTGTTAAAATTAATATTTGTATAGATAGATAAAATTGAATTTTATGTTTGTTTTCTCTCTCTCTCTCTCTCTCTCTCTCTCTCTATATATATATATATATATATATATATATATATATATAATTGTTTAATATTCCTGATGATGTTGGTACTGTTAGCCAACGAAAGCTTTGAATTGTATATTCAATTATAATTCTTGTATTTGTATTTTGACTTAGTTCTTTATATATATATATATATAAATGAATTTTTGTATGTATGGTACCTTATAATAGAACTGTAGTAATATATATTGTATATTATAATGTTTTAATATATTATAGCAGTAATACAATTTTTAATTATAGTTCTATTTCTTAATGTTTTATTTCAACAAACTTTTAAGCGATAGAGTTATACACGCCTAAACCGCTGAACAGAAATTTATGAAAATGTTTGATACATTCCCAGGTTGGTTCGATTGAGGTTTGGAATAGATCTATTAACAGGGCTCTGCCCCAGTGGCTTAGGATGGTTCAAAAACTGATGTAAGTGTGTATGTATCTTATGACCGCCTAAACTTCTGAACATTTTAATGACATTTGGAGAGATTGTTTAACATATTTTCTGGATGGTTTTATATATATGTATGTATATATATATATATATATATATATATATATATATATATATATATATATATATATATATATATATAGATGTATGTATGTATATGTAAATTCGGAGGGATTGTTTAATATATTCTCAAGATGCTTTGTTAAGGTTAGTGTATATCCAACCAGAGGCTTAGGATTGTTCAAAAACCGATGTATATATGTATGTGTGTATGTATATATCTTATGGACGTCTTACTAACTAAACAGAGGTTATTATAATTTCGAGAGATCGTTTTATCTTTCATCAATTAAAAATCTTTTATAGTTATTATCAGAGTAATTTTACATTGAACGTAAGGGACTCTATTAACTGTATAAAACAACTGTAGCGAAATGTTTACTATAAATAAGTGAAACCTCTCAACCACAAATGACTTTTTTTTATTATGTACGTTTCAATTGTATAGCAATCATATTGAGAGGTAATTAAAAAAAAATAAAATTGTAATCACCTCTGAGAATGATTGCTATGCAATCGAGATGTACATAAGGTGTTAAATAGAAGAAAAATGTGATTTGTGGTATAGAGGTTTTATTTATTTATGTTAAGGAACACTATTGTTTATGACACCATATCAAGCTAATTGTTATTCTCCAATATAAAGGCCTGAACCTGATCACCGCATTGTGTGGGCACCATAGCTCCATACTTCTGTTCAATACAATGTCGCGAATCCATCAATTATGGATTATGGTTTAAAGACGCAAGGTTGAACCACAATCAATACAAATGTAAAATAAAATCATGATTTATAAAATATATTTTAATGTAGGCCATCAAATTATAGCCTAATAATTTGAGTTTATGTATGAAAAGACTGAACTAACCAACAATTCGCCATCAATATCTCCGCGCCACCGGAAACCGTTACATTAGGTTACACGAGTTGAACTATCTATGTAATATATCGAATGTAATTCCATAGTAAAAGCTATATGTATAGTCGGTTGTTTATTTTCCATATTGTTTCACTTCGTTTTAAACAAGAGTGTTTGTTCTAGAACTTCGCTTTAAGAAACATCAACTTATAAATACCCCATTTATAACATTAGTGCTTTAGTAAACATTAAAGGTTTAGGCTTATTAAATTAATTTCAAGAATCTACGTAAAATCCTGAATCAGCATTAAGTAACTGTATCCTTTTATCACATTTAATCCCCAGCACTAGAAAGTAATAATGAATTGCCCATGGTCGCGCAACGTCTAGGGCCACACATGCCTACAGTATTTTTCAAATATGAAAGGATGAATTATGCGACTAAATAGTGGTATAATAGCTATCAAATCGTAAGACTTGAAAATGGCAAGTGTAGATTTGGTCAATGTCTTGAAATGAGCTGCTATAATCTTACTTATTGTTTAAATAAAATTATACAAATGGCTTTCAGAGAACAAATGAAATCATCTTATATAACCGAAGGCTAGTGTAGAAACATTTCATAGTAAACGGTAAAGAAAAAATATTTTTTATATCTTTGCATCCTTCTCTTAAACTGGACCTTGCCATATTGTGAGTTTTACGCAAACCAATAAAATATCGAGGTTAATTTAAATCGAGTAATAGTTTTTCTTCATAGATTTTCCTAAAATTAAATTAAATATGTTATTTTAGTAATAATCGGTGAAGATATCTAAATAATAAAACAATACAAATATATATTACTGAATCTGTTTCTAGGTTCGGAAAATCAGTTTGGAGAGTTATCGTTTCCACGTTTAGAATTAGGTCAAAAAAGTAAAAATTAGATGAACAAATTTATAATGGTTTTGGAACACATAAATGTAAGATTCTGGAAAGTTTATGTTACCACGGGATTTACATCACGTTTTCAGTTGCTGTGTGTCTATTAATACTACGGTATGTCCAGCGTCATCCCCAGCTTATGAAAGAAGGTAGCGAAATTAGGTTTATCTCAACTATTTCCACAATTACCCTAAAATGACCACCCACGTTTAAACGTGCAACTTGAAGACCTGTGTTACACTGGTTATAATGATGTTTTAGTTGCTTAATCGAATAGTGAAACTGTTCGAGAAAGGAGGCTCTAAGCTTTTACATACGATCCAACTTACCATCGGCAATTTCATACATTTGTATACGTCGTGTTGAATTTGTATAAGTTTTGTAAATCTTAAATCTTATACTTTAACTTTAGTTGTTCACGCTTCAAACACAAAACGGAAGATTTAGAAAAAATCACCCTGATATTTCATTTAGTTTTAAGTAATTGGTGTTATAACTAATTATTTATTTTATACTTATCAAAACTAGCACTTAGCTATAAAGTTATTTTTTATTTAATTGTGTAGGCCAGGCTATTCAGTCACACTTGCCTAACTTGTTTTGGAGAATCCGTTGTTATTTTGCCGTGTTTGTAGAAACGAGTTATGTGTTTTATCTTACATACAAACACATTCAATCTATATATTTTAGGAGGCATAAATAAAATTTGCAATATTTTGTAAAACCTTGGTTTTTTTATTAATTGAAATTTAAGTTTCTATAGATAGATAAATCTGGACATAATATTTGTTTTTATTTGTCAGAAATAAGAACCCTACATTTTTGGCAATCATACAAGATATATTAGTATATAAAAACCGCCAATTCATAAATAGAATTAATGGTATCGTGGAATAGGATTTTAGATTTTTTTTCTACAAAATAATCTATATTATGTTCCACGTAGAGGCAGGCATGTTGCATTGCTTTAACAGATATAAATATGTGTGTGTTGTTCAAAGACGGTTGAACAATCTGTAGATTTTTCAAACCTGATTTAAGTGTATCTTAAACATCTTCCCTAATTATTATATTAAATCTTTCGTCTGCTTTTAATTTTTTAATAATTATTTTCCGTTCGTTTAAATAGCTACAAATAAAAATGAGGAAGTGACTGAAAAAGCAGTTGAAAAAACTCGCCATAAAAAAGTTCATTGTTAACTGAGTTTACAGGTTACTGGTAAAAACTAGCGATTGCGGTCTTATTGTTAGTGCATAAAGAGATACAAAAGGTTTTGACTGTTTTATAGGTTATTCAATTTTTTTTATTTGTGTATTTGTATTAACTCATCGTTCATCAATAGCTAATAGCAGCTAATAATAACAATAGCTAATAACAGAGTAATTTTACATTGAACCTAAGGGACACTATTGTTTATGATACCATATGAAGCTAATTGTTATACCTCTCCAAGATGAAAGGCTAAACCTGATCACTGCCTTTTTGTGAGCGCCATAGCTCATAGTCTTCATATATATTTGTCTACAATATAATCTACCGGCGATGATCACTATCCTAGAAGAGTTCTCATTACGTATATCTCTGATCTGGCTTCCTTCAAGCATTTGTATCTCTTTCTTTCTTTTAGATTCGTGGGTTAAACGTGAGTCATTAAGGGCAGTGGGAATCGAATAACCCTCCGAAAGATTTGTAAAGATTGTACTTATAATAAAATAACACCAACAGTTTTGCCCGATATAATGTGCTTTTCTCTCAGATAAAGGAAAATAGTTTTTCTTCCTATGTTGAATTATTTATGTAAAGAAGAAAGCATTATTTGTTCCTATCCTCGACTTCAGTCTCTGGTTACTTATGTTTTTGATAATTTATCTCTTTGGGGCAAACATAGAAATTAACACTTAGTACACATACGTTGGTCAAAGAATGGGTAACAAGTATGCAATGCTAAGATATTGTAACAATATACTATTGGTTTCTGTTGCATACTCCAACATATTAACCACACAGACCAACAATATTGCAAGTTAAGATTGTGGAAACCTTTCCATACTCTCATTCTCTTCTTTAAAAAAAAGATATATTGTGCTATTGAAATACAACGAAAGATTTACTTCTGCGTTGTTCGTTGTGGTAGTCTGTATTATTTATTCTTTATATATATGACTGAAGTACTTAAACACTGCTTCTTATCGTTAGGTATATTTTACATGCAGTAAACCAATTCGTTGGATTGAATATAGAAGTGTTGAACACATATTTGTAAATACACATGGTCATACGTCTGTTCAATACAATGTCGGGAACCCACCAATTATGGATATGGTTTAACGTCGCAAAGTTATACCACAATCAATACAAATGTAAAATAAAATAATGCTATATAAAATAGATTTTAAGTTTATGCATGAAAAGACAGAACTCTTCTAACATTTCGCCAACACTATATCCGCCCCGCCGGGAACCGTGACATAATGTTACATGAACTGAACTATCTATGTAATCCATTGAATGTAATTCCATAGTAAAAGCTATATTTATAGTTGATTGTTTATTTTCCATATTGTTTCAATTCGTTTTATACAAGTGATTATTTTAAAACTTTGCTTTAGGAAACATAAACTTATAAATATCCCATTGCAACATGAATGGTTTAGTAGACAGTAATGGTTTGGGCATAATAAACTAATTTCAAGAATATACGTAAAATCCTGAGTCAGCATTAAGCATTTTTTTTCAATTAAATCCCTAGCACGAATGAATGACAGCAGTAATGAATCGCCCATGGGAACGCAACGTCTAAAGCGACAAATGCCTACAGTATTTTTCAAATATGAAAGGATTAATTGTGGCGAATAAGTAGTGGTATAATAGCCATCAAATCGTAAGACTTGAAAATGGTACATGGAGATTTTGTCAAAGTCTTGAAATGAGCTGCTAAACTCTTACTTCTTGTTTAAATAGAATTCTACAAATAGTTTTTAGAGAACAAATGAAATCATGTTATTACTGTATATAACTGAAGGCTACTGTAGAAATATTTCACAGTAAACGGATCAGATAAAAGTACAGTTTATATCTGTGCATCCTTCTCAGATAAAACTGAACATTGTCATATTGTAAGCTTTATGAAAACAAATAAAATATCGAGGTCAATTTAAATAGAGTAGTAATTTTTCTTTAAAGGTTTTCCTATAAATAAATTATATTACAGTATTATTTTAATATTAATGAGGGAAGATAAAAATAAAAACTAAAACAATACAAATATATAATACTGGATCTGTCTTTAGGTTCTCAAAATCCGTTTGGCGAATCATCGATTTTGCGTTTAGGATTAGGTCAAATGAGTAAAAATTGGGTTTAAAAAATTTATAATGATTTCGGAACACATAAAAGTAAGATTCTGCTAAGTTTATGTTACCACGATAGTTACGTCTAGTTTCCAGTTGCTATGAGTTTACTAATACAGAGTCATCCCCAGCATATGAAACAAGTTAGCCAAGTTAGTTTTATCACAACTATTTCCATTATTACCCTAAATTGACCACCCACGTTTTTAAACGCGCAACTTGAAGACCTATGTTACACTGGTTATAACGATGTTTCAGTTGCTTAATCGAATAGTGAAACTGTTACAGGAAGGAGGCTCTAAACTTTTAAATACATGCAATCGGCAATTTCATACATTTTTAAACATCGTGTTAAAATTGTATACGTTTTGTAAATCTTAAATCTTACACATTACCTTTAGTTGTTCGAATTTCAAACACAAAAAGGAAGATTTATAAAAAATTACTCTGATATTTCATTTAGTTGTAAGGAACTGGTGTTATAATTAATTATTAATTTCACATCTATCAAAATGTCTACATAGCTATAAAGTTATTTTTTAAAATTGTTTAGGCCTGGCTATTCAGTGACACTTGCCTAACTTGTTTTGGAGTATATGTTGATATTTTGCCATGTTTGTAGGAATGAGTTTGTGTTTTATTTTACACACAAATACATTCAATCTATATATTTTGGGAGGAAAAATAAAATTTGCAATATTCTATAAGCCTTGGATTTTGTATATAGTTATAAAGTTTGTATAGATAGGTAGAACTTGATTTTTTTTTTGCTTTTATTTGTCAGTAATAAGACACCTACACTTTTGGCAATGATACAAGATATATATGTATATATAAACCGCCAATTCATACATATACTATTATATGGTACCGTAGACTAAGATTTTAGATTTTTCTTCTACAAAATAATGTATATTATATTATGTTCTACCTGGAGGCAGGCATTTTGCATGGTTTAACCAGATAAAAATAGTTGTTTTCATTTTATTAAAAATAATTTTTATAGAATTTCATACCTCCTTGTATTTATAAGTGAAGAAAAAATATTTTTAATAGTTTATATATGTTACTTCTCTTGAAAAATTATTGTTTTTTATAAAAGAGTTTAAATGTAAAATTTTGTAATATATATAAAACAAAATTTCAGTCATAATTAAACTTGGCAGAATGAAGAAAACTTGAATTTATTTTTAAAAATGCATTAATTTTTTTTTTATTAATATTGCAGAATTTAATAGTGTCTGAAACCAAAAACATTCAATGTAATGGTCTACCGTTTAAATTGATCACATCAAGGTGCTTTGGCTTCATGTGTAAGTGTTGCAGATTAGACTAATCTAGCCCAAGCTTTTGATTGCACATGTAGCCGTTATCTCAACTTCTTATAATCGTAGACGTAAACATCGGTGGGTCAGGCACTTACGGAAGTGATGACTCAGGTCAATAATAGTCAGGCAGAGAGCCCCCAACATACCATCCACAAGTGCCCGTGCACACTGTAACTGCGTCCTCGGAAGGAATGTATTAAACATAAATGTAAATTTCAAGTTACATAAAAGAACAAGTTGTGCGTTTACTAATAACAATTTTTAAAACCTACATACAAAATTTCACGTAGATTACTTTACTAGATCTAAGAGTACCCACAAGAGGCGTGTACTGTTTGCGTCCGGCCAAGTGTCCACAAACACGTATAGGTGTGTGTGTGTGTGTGTGTGTGTGTGTGTGTGTGTGTGTGTGTGTGTGTGTTTGTGAGTGGGCACTTGTCGGGAGTTTCGTCTGCAAAGCGAGCGCATTGTGGGGTCGCCAATTTTTGTGGGGAGTCCCCAAAACGCCACCTATGGTTTTAATAGCTGAAATTAGTTTATCTATATGTCTTATCATCAGAAAACATGTTTATTTTAATTTTTGAAGCCGACCCCACAACGTCATTATTTTGCATACGACTGTTTTTCGCACACCTCTGAACGCTTTCTAGTTTTAGCACCACAGAGCGCTAGTGTCGCCAAAAAGTGTGTACAGTGTGTACTTTTACTTGTGGGCGAGCTTTTATGAGGAACTGGAATTTACACACACTTCTTGTTCGTGGTACGTTTAGGGGATTTTTTGTATGACACACTTCTTGTGGAGAGTGTCTTGTGACGACTTCAGACACATAGCCGACGCTAATATCTTTACACTAATTAGTTGTTATAAAGCCACAAATCGTATTGCCGAAGGGTCTATTCAGTTTATTCTTTATAAAATCACAAATACCAGAATAATTGTTTTAACATATATTTATTATATATCACTGAACACTTTTCTGAATATATTTAATTATTTGGGCTTAATATCTTCTATTTAGTTACATTTTTTATGTTAAAGATAATTGTCTTAGCCAGTTACAAACATTTTTATCACGTAGTATATCATTATTATATTATTTTTGAATTTTTTGTAATTATAGTTTACAATTTTAGGGTTGATTTGTAATCATTGCATGCAAGTTATAATTAGGCCTATATTTTTCAGACAAAATTTTGTTTTTATATTACTTTGCATATATATTTTTGCATTAAGGCTAACTGAAATGTTTTGAAAGGTGATATAACTTGGTTCTTTTCTTTCTATTACTGGAAATAATAAACATCTGTTTAGAAACAAAACTTCATAAACTTGAAAACATATTTTACTGCATGGAACATGATTAATCTATTTATAAATAAATTTGTGGTTTTATTCACAATGTAATCCCAAATATGTGTGTTTTAAAAAAAATTTAAAACGTGATTAAGAATATTCATGTACACAATCCTTTATCTATTATTTATGCCGGGCTACTTGAAACGTACGAACAAAGGTCTGAATGTCAACGGCCACAAATTCCGAAACGTGACACACATTTTGGGAAATAAACTAAATTGTAGTGAGAAATGAATGTAGCCTGGCTTCGTGTATATATTGAAGGAGATGTCATTATTCGGAACTAAAAACGTTATAAATAGACGTTAAGAGCGCTGACCCAAACACGGAAATAAATTAAAGAATTAGTTTGATTTTTTAATAACAGTAAGATATTACAAGTTGTAAGTTAGAGTTTGTAGTAGCAACACTCACTGATGATGATGACTTTGTCATTGTAACTCGTTTGAGTAAATAAATGATTAATTTGTAAATCTAGTATATGTGCTTTATTTGCTTTTATTTGATAATGTTTAAAGTAAACTAAACTTTACTATTGCAAAATAATTATTCATTGTACACGAGCTACACAATTTCGTTCCTTTTTAATTTAAAAGTTTTGGTTTTTTTAATAAGTCGTAATTGATGGGAGAAATAGAATTTCAATTCTACAGAGAATTGTAAGAAGAAATTTACGGTTGCTAAAAATGATAAAACTGGAAATTTTAGATGTAATTATAAGTATTAAAGATTTTGTAATTCCCGATTAGAAATAGCATTTGAGAGTAACAGGAAGTAAATATCTGTAGTGAAATAATAAATTAGGAAAAAAATAGAAAATTCCAAGATATAATTGTTTAATTTTAGTTAAAAGAAAACATTTGTGAATGCTAAAAACTTTTATTAATAATTTCTGGATGGAAAACATCTTACAATAAATTCAACATAATCGTAAACATATAAATTGTACAAAATGTAGGCTACTTCTCGACTGCTAAATTCTTATCTAACAGAAGCCGGATACCTGTCGGGCAAATAACTTCAAAATTCACGTTTAAGTCTCATTTTTTCTTAATACCAGTATATAGCTTGTACTCCTGACCAAAGAAGGAATGTCCGAGTGTGACAGTTATCAGATAGACATGTGTAAACAAACGTTGCCTAGTGGTTCCAAGATAAAGGCAAGACAGACACAGCAATTCTGCAGATCATGTCTTATCACTTACATATACATGTATATCTGCAAACCTATCTTGGAAAGGATTTGCTTCTATATTCATGTTGAGCCGCTACTATATTTGTTTATTTATATGTTTAGTGTATACAAATAAACATTAAGTATTAATTTATTGCAGTAAATGTTTTAGACTAAACGTGTATGTATTAGATTTTAGTGACCATATATGTGTACATATATTTATACATGTGTAAACAATATGCAATGTTAAAATATTGTAAAAATATACGATAACTGAATATTGTATATTGTAACATACTAACCATCCATTTTACATTATTAATATATATGTAAACTTATCCCTACTTCCATCTTATGGTTTAATAAACACAAGACGTTTGTACGGTTTGAGATGACAAAGAAACGCATTTCCCGAAACAGTCTTCCTCTTTATAGAAAAATATGTTTTATACAAATTGTTTATCTATCACTATATGTTAATGTGTAAATCTTATAAAATTTAGGTAATTTCTTCTGAGAAAGAAAGGTCAAAACGAGTAAAATGTATAGATTTGAAAATAAGATAATGATCACAACCGACGGCGGTATCACAATAGAACTAAAAATTTGGTTTCTGTTTGTGATGATATGCTCAAAAGGCAACACATACTCGCAAGGTGCCCAGTAGCTATGGTCTATCAGTAGACCTACACATATTTTGACAACATATGTGTTACATACAACATAAATGTTGAATTAATAACATTAATTTATTTTTAATTATATATGTCCTAAAATTAGGTTAATTAGAGCTTAGCTCTAGAGTGAGAACTTATTTCACTCTAAATCTTCATACACACTAGTTTAGTAAAACATATCGACTAGTTTCGACGACGTTTTCATCAGTGATAGGCTACTACTAACAAATTTCATAAAGCCACGTCAATATAAATTGTGTGTAGGCTTCGTATCGTACAACTATAAAACAAACCAAATAATACATTTAAAACTCAAACAATAAATATTTTCTAATCTACAGAACTCCAAACTCCTTACTCACGAGAGTTATCTATTTTACATTAGTATTTTTTGTATCATCAATATACAGGCAATACTATTCCGCACGTGTACTTCTGTGGTAAATTTATCAAGGGAAAGAATCAATTAAGATCCAAATACATCGTCGACATACAGGGTCCAAACCTGAGAAAGAAATTTCTTTGTCTCTTTAGCATTGCTCTTAAACTTGCTCATTAAAAAAAGGCCAAGAAATCAGCTTGTGAGAAATCGGAAATTTACAGCGTCAAATGTGCGACGGAGTATATATTAGTCAAAGAGGATATAAGTCAATTTCAAACATTTTCTCTTATTATTGTATTAAATCTTTCTCCTGGTTTTCATTTTTTATTAATTATGTTCCATTTTTTTTAATAGCTACAAATAAAAATGAGGAAGTGACTGAAGAAGCAGTTAAAAAAATCGCCATAAAAAGCTCCTTGTTTTACTATGTATACAGATTACTGGTAAAAACTAGCGATGTCGATCTTATTGTTAGTGTAAAAGAAGATGCAAAAGGTTTTGACTGTTTTTTAGGTTTTTCAATTTTTTTATTTGTGTATTTGTTTTATTAACTGATTTTTCATCAATTAACACAATTTTTCATAGTTAGTATCAATTAATTTTACATTGAACGTAAGGTTCATACAATATCATACAATATTGTTTATGATACCATATCAAGCAAATTGTTTTAAATAAACTAAAGTCTAAACCTCTCCAAGGTGAAAGCCTCAACCTGATTACGGCATTTTGTGGCCCCACAGCCCAATGTTGGTATAAAAGTGTCCACAATATAATCTACGGGCGATGATCACTATATTAAAAGTATTCTCATTGCGCATGACGCAGATCTGACTTCCTGCACTCAAGCATTTTCGTCTCTTTCTTTCGATTCGTAGGTTAAACGTGAATCACTAAGGGCAGTGGGTATTGAATAACCCTCCGAAAGATTTGGAAAGGTTGTATTTATAATAAAACAACACCAATAGTTTTGTTCGATATAATGTACTTTTCTCTCAAGTAAAGGAAAATAGTTATATATATTTTCTATGACTTTTGAATATAACCAATTTCTCCCAATGTTGAAATATTTATATATAGATGAAAACATTATTTGTTTCTGTCATTTACTTCAACCTCTGATTTCCTATATTTTTGTCTATTTATCTCTTTAATGTAAGCATAGAAATTAATACTTAGTAGACATATGCCGGGCACATTAAATGGTAACATGAATGCAATGATACGATATTGTAACAATATACTATTCGTTTCTATTGGATATTGCAACATACTAACCCCAGAGTACAATAGTATTGCAACTT
>JBAIZL010000002.1:259415654-259550654 GCA_036971475.1 Prosapia bicincta
AAAAATATAAATACAAGATATAATTTTATGATTCAATAAATTGTTTTTGTATTTGTATTTTTCTTATTTTCTCATATATATATATATATATATATATATATATATATATATATATATATATATATATATATATATGTATATACATATATAATGCTCAATTCATATATACACACGCATAAAGTATTATCGTATATCACTATTTTACCACTAAATGGGTAAATCGCTAATAAGCGATTGCTGTAAAACCTAACACTCACCAACGCTTAATGCAATACTCTGATCTCACCTTGTGATCATCGTTCATTTCAAACTTTTACTACTTTACTCTGAGCAATTCTCAAGTATTGGCACAGAGGTACAGTAAATGTTGCCTAACCTAACTTTAACGGGCGCGCTATTTGCTGGCAGGGAAAATTATTAGATTACTCTTTGTTTTTCCCTAAACCAACATTTACCAACCATCGTTTTAAACCCTCTCATTTCCCAAACTCTAATGGCAAAAGCCCAAAAAATGATCTCTTATAAAATCTTTACATATAGGTCAATTCTACCCTTTACTAATATTTTGGCTTCTATAGTAACATTTACAGTGTGTGCCTATATATATATATATATATATATATATATATATATATATATATATATATATATATATATATATATATATACACCCATAATCTGTATGGTATTTTTTTAAAGTTAGCAAAAGTATATTCTGATATATGACTTATTTTGTTCAAGTCGGCCAAGACACTTCATGCAAAACTTTTATAATTACTTGAAACTTATTTAGTTTAATATAATGAAACGACATGTTCAACATTTTGGCATCACCGCATCACGATTTTGTAAGAGAGAACGCCGCGTCATGTAATTGTTTAAGAAAGCTTCTAAGGTAGGAGTGTATGCGCTACGAAACTTGCACGTCCAGACCACATTTTCTTCATTAAGATTTTATTATTTTTAAAAAGCTTTTATGGTAGATGGGAAGAAGCACGGTCTTTGAGTTACCACAGGGTTTTCTTTAGAGAAGACATATTTATTGAGTGTATGCTCTTAGAGTTCAAGTCTTTCTATAAGACTTCCATAGCTTTCTCACCGGCAGAACGGTGTCAGGGGAAGTAGTTTTGAGAAAACAGACTCGATGTTTGGCGTCTGTCCTCTTGAAGCGATTGCTTGGTTGGCTTTACCTTATAAAAACGTAGAATAGGTATCGGGGGTAAATATTCTCTGAAGTGACATCGTGCTAGAAGAAATCAATATAAAAGTTACTTATCCCTGTAGAAGGCAGTAAATATGTGAGGTTTTTGTTTGTGGTGGATTCTAACCTCGGATCCGCCATCGGATGCATGTTGTTCGTTTTGACTTCTACTGTCGACATTGCCGATCGATAATATCATTGACCTGCCAGAGAATTTTGTCAAATTAGTTTCAAACTGTAGCACGACTTTTCCTGCCCCCGAGAGAGTCACTCATTAAACTGGATGGATACTATCTGCAATAGATTATGATAAATCTTTACTCACTCTGACGTGCCCCCTGCTCGGACATATTGATTACGGTTGACATCACTACTAATGGCAGCGTTCAATATGCATGAGAGTTTGTTCACAGAATCGTGTTCACTTAATACTAGAGCGAAGCGAAGACATTATCGTTTATAGGTATATAAAACGCCACACATTTTATAACTGTTTAGTAATTGTTTATTATGATTTTGTGAATTAACCGCTCAAATAATATAGAGTCCATGAGTTATTGCAAAAAGCCTGCATATTGGTAAATTTTAAAGTTATCTAATATAGCCTAAGATTACCAATCCTGGATGGTAAACGTCGGAGTTTTTCTGTCATCGTAATTAATTCCGTACTTTAGCATTAAAAGATTCGGTAAATCCTAGGTTGTAGTATTAAATTTATCATCATGGTTACAATTTTTCTTAGATAGATGGTAAATGTTATCGAACCTAACCTTATTGGGCGCGCTCTTACCTGGGAAGAAAAATTAATGGTTAATACTTATTGTTTTATTTTCGAAACCAATATTTACCAACCGTCATTCTTGTTAGCAACGAACTTGTTTATGAAATTTATACTGGGTAAGGCTAGAAAACATTTATCGTTTTACACTTTTGGTACTAACTTATCAAAAAAGCCACAACTGACTGATATTTTTAGCAGACGCGTTTCGCACTAGGTCAGCGCATTGTTCAATGCTGTCACGGAAAAGACTATTAATTTATCGTATGTTTAAGGTAAATTCTAACCATGATGGTAAGTAGTAAAACCAAAGTGAATGATGGTAAAGGTTTTGAAGTTTTTATCGTTTAACGTTGGTAAATGTCAGGTGTTACTGAAAATTATTAAGATTTACCTATCGGGTTCTTTCAGTAATATATATTTTTAATTTAAAGTTTATTTATTTAACGTTTAAAATATCGCAGTTTTTTATCAGATGTTTCTGCGACTTCATTGTGCATAAATCGTTGAATTTAAGCATACAAATAAAATGAAATGTTTTAGTATAGTCAATTAATCACCATTTCCCAGTTTAGAGTCATGTACTAAATGCTACTTCCCAAATCAGAGCATATTCCAGCTTAGTTTACCATCATTTACATCATAAAGTAAAAGGTAATTTTAAATTTTAAAGTAAAAAAAAAGAATGACAGTGATCAATTCAGTGAAACGTGAAAACATAGATTAGAGGAGGCTGGGCGTCAAGGCAGTTAACGGCAGGCCGGCGGGGCTCCGCGAGCTATGAACAAACCTATACTGCGGGTTCGATGAATCGATTTTAATGCTTTTTATCGTTGAGACAGAAACGGCGAAATGGTAACCCCTGTCTTTTATCGGCAAGTCGTTAGCTACAGGCGTCCCTCAATTATTTTGTTCAACCTCCCCATCACATTTTATAAGAACGCGGTGGTAATCTGGGCTGCCAACGATAAAATTATATTTCACAGTGCTTGCTTTCTGCGATTGTCTGCATTTCGCACGTCGAGCGATTAGAGGAGACGGTCTTGGCATGGAAACGTGTCCCTAGCTTGTGCGATGATTTCGGGAAACTGATAGGTAGCGCTGATAAAGCATTTATCCGCATATTTACAACAATTCACTTCTTATTCAGTCATAATTTTTATTTTAAATGAAGATCGTCGGCATAATATTACAGTACCACCAAGCTATATCACCTTGTCTTACAGTTTCGTTATACCACATAGTTATTCTACCTCGTTATAACACATAGTTATAGCTATTCTACTTCGTTATACCACACAGTTATTCCATTTCGTTCTATCACATTGTTATACCATATAGTTATTCTACCTAAGAAATTCCGCCTTATTAAACTGCATAGTTATATCGCCTCGTTATACCACTTAGTTATTCCATCTTCTTACACCACACAGTTATTCCATCTCGTTATACCACATAGTGGTATCACAATGTTATGCCATTTTTAATGTAATTCTTAAGAATCTTTTAAAATTTCTTCTTTTTAATTAGTGTTTTATTTGTTCGTCGTTACTTATATACATTAATACAAAATTCTTAATGAGAAAAGTCACCTGTAATGAGGCTTCGTCCGCTCGTGCCACAGTGTCAAACCGGAAAGATAGTTTTTTGAAACCTTTCATGAACACTCTCAGTGTTCACTGACCATTCATTTCACTGACCACCTCTCAGTTTACTGACAACTCGTTTTATTGGAAAACTATCTTGAAACTACAATATTTTGATTCCCTTATGAGATTTTAAAGTTAAAAAGTTTATTAAAGTCGCCTCTGTACCCATAGGATTTATACTTCATGGTTCCATCCTTCTCTGACGATCTGCGATGCCAGTTGTTGGTATTATTTTATCGATATTCCGACGCCCTTGCTCTCCAGTGTCTTTCGCAATATTCTCTGTCACTATAAATTAAATATTTTAAGTGGTTAGTGAACGCAATGACATGTGTAAGTCTGGAAACACATTCCTTGAAAATGATCCAAGAAAGTTTTTTTCTTATCGTTCAAACACGATCTCCTCCTTCCGGCTCGCCCCTTGTCTACGTTCTTGACTTGCCTCTTTAGTTAAAGGATCTTCTACTTCTCATCCTGGTATTATTATAATTTTCTAATCTTTTTACAATTTTCAATTTCAATATATTTCTCCATCCTACCCATTACCTCCCCAGATACTTAGTCATCCTCTACACCCACGACACCTTCACACCCCTCAGCAACCGGGAACACCTGAAGATTGAGCTTCAAAAGCGACGGGAAGTGTTTCACTGTAATAAACACCCTACTAGCTTCTTCAATTTGAGATTATCACTTTTATTGTTAACACAAGTACCAGGTTATCCATAATCCTAGGATTCTTCCGTTTTTTTCCAATTGGTGTATACATCTATACGCGGGAAGAGTTTTCATTCTAGCGTAGCCTAGTGTTCTTAATTCTCATCGGAAGACTATATTTCTCCACCTGTAACTTTTATGTTATCAACATTCCTTAAATATCTTCAATGTTGCTGATCATCACCATATCTAATATATTTTATATTTCTCCATTAGCTTTTATTTTGCTGAGATTTGTTATTTAAACTAATAATATCCAAACTATTTGCTATTCGTCACTATTTCCAACTAATATTACTATAATAATAAATAGAGTGGAATATTATAGATTTTCTGTATTAGTATTATTAACAATATTCTTTATAAAATAATTTAAACAATAACTATATTGTATTGTTACCAAACCACCTTATTATAACAACCAAATTATCAAAAGTGTTTATAAATTCTGACAGTACACTGAAATACCTTCTTATATCAAGTGTATTGTAATACTCTTCAAGGCAGAATGTCGTACGAAATGATGTCACAATAACAATTATCTGTAACAATAAAATAATTGCAGGAAAGTTTCACTTCGTTAAAAAGGGATTTACCGCTCCGTCATGAAAACAGAGGTCGAAACATACGTGAATCGCTTTGATTAAAGGAGATAACATTCTGATTGAACTTTGGAAATCCTCTTCCTCTGATCGAGATTCGAATGGTACACACATAAAGTATCCGTGTAGGTTCGTGAGCTATTCAAATATTCTGTAATTCGGAAGTCGTTAAGTGCGTAAAGTTTTAAATCTCTCTTTTTCTATTAAGAATTTTGATAAGACATAAATGGGATCTAGTATAAAAACTGCCGGAACTTATACTTTTATTTTATAGCCTCTTTTATGAAACATATTCTTTACGTGTTTTTAAACATAAAACTGCTGGAGCTTGAAAGCTTTTGTTGCCTGAAGAAAGGTTATTTGGGCCCTAATAGGAGGAGGTACGGAAGTTTTTGGCGTGAATGTATCATTTGACGAAATGAGTTTTTACATCATTCAGCCCTTTTGTTCAGCTCTTTTGTGTTTGTCCCAATAATATAATATTTACGGTGTGTTTTTTTAAAAGTTTCAACTGATCTTAAACTTATAGGAAGCGGGCCTGCAGGTGAGAATGTATTCTTGGCATGATATATTAGTTAGTGAATTCGTCGAACTTCTTATTTAGCGTAATGTGTAACGAGTTATGTGATTTGTTTGTGCGTACTATGCGACATTGAACCTTAGGCCTGCGTTTTAGGTTACGAATGCATGATTTTCTACGGAGTTATTTGCAAAAACGTCGGGAGAGAATAGTGATCGAGTTATAGATATTCCTGTTCCCTCGACAGAGGATAGTAATCGAGTCATAGATATTGCTGTTCCCGCGACAGAGAATAATAATCGAGTCACAGATATTCCTTTTACCGTGACAGAGGATAATAATCGAGTCACATATATTGCTGTTTCCGCGACAGAAGATAATAATAGAGTCACAGATATTCCTGTTCCCGCGACAGAGAATAATAATCGAGTCACAGATATTCCTGTTCTCGTGACAGAGAATAATGATTGAATCACGGATATTCCTGTTATCGTGACCTAGGATAGTGATCAAGTCACAGATACTCCTGTGCTCGTGACAGAGAATAATAATTGAGTCACAGATATTCATGTTCTCGCGACCGAGGATAATGACCGAGTCACAGATTTTCCTAGTAATGAATAATCGAAATTTATATTCAATTACATGGCTTATAAGATTAGCCTAATAATAACTTCAATTTATTCAATTCATTTATGTAAGACATACGTAAGTATACGTGATTTTTTTAGCTAAAATATTTATGGCTTTAAAACTATCATACCACTTAGTTATTTCCTTGTTGTGTTTGTACAAATATATTTATTTAAAGTTTGTTTTAGTTATATTTATATATGCGAGTATTTAGAAATGTTCAATACAAACGCAAGCATAGAAAATTCGAAATCAGTATTTATAGAACAAATATTGTGGTAAATGGGTTCAAACGTATAAATTTCTACTGCAGACTCAAACAGATTAAACTCGGCGCTGTTTAGGCAATTTGTCGTTGGTGTAACAGTGGTACTGTGAATCGAAATCCAAGGAAAGTTAGAGAAAATATATTTATTACGTACTAAGTATTTACAGATAAAATGTTCCCTTTGCATTATATGTTTATACAGGATAAGAGTGATTTAATTTAAGTAATGTGGAGGGCGGACCTTTGTTTACGACGGACTGTCGGCCGTAACTGTGGGGAATTGTTTGTTGGTTCTACTGGAGGACCATATAAAACGCGTTTCTTTAAATATTTACTCGGAAATAACTCTCAGATTACCGGGTCCAGCAATAAATTTGTTTTATGTCGCAGACTTGTACAGTTGCCCTACTTGGATCAATGCTGGGAAACTATTAGTACCACACGCCCAGATAGGTTTCTGCTGTCACAGATGTGACGCATACATTTGTCAGTGAGCCGAAACTAGGATTCACTGAAACTGGGAATATCCGTGTAATTATCTTTATAGTGTACATTCTACTAGGACAAATAGCCGCGAAACTGTTTAGCGATACAAACTCTGACCAGTGTGTTAACTTGGTACTTTACTTTAGCAAATTGTATATGACTAATGGACACCACTTAATGAACCCTACTGAGAGTAGGTATCTGGAGGTACTGCACAAGTAACGGCATAGTACTTACCCTACATTCTGCGTCGGAACTGTATTTCAACTCTAAGTTAGTATGAATTTGAAGTTATTCCAGAAAGACGTAATGTTTTACTGAATTTTCGCGCGCGTCCACGTGCGTGTGTGAGAGTGTGAAATTATCCTCCGGCGGAACGTTATCCGTTGAGTAGTGTAAATAAGAACAACGCTGTGTCTCGTGAAAGGCGATCCCTCGATGTCTAATTGCTCAAAGCTTTGTCACAAGTTTGACTGAGGAAATGAAATCAAGCTAAATGGCGTTACACACAAAACCAGATGAAACAAAGGGAGGAGTAACCGCCCTTAGGTGGCACCACTTGAAACAGAAACGGGTTTGATTAGGTGGCTCAGATTGCCTTACCCTTCTTCAGACAAAACGTGAACTCGAAGTTTAGAATATTCTTTAAAAAAACAAGCTTTTTTAAAGTTAAAAAAAAACATTCTGTTTTTTCCTTCTTTAGAACTAAAACCTAAAATAATAAATCTGAAATATTCGTCTTAATTCCGGTTAAAATCTCTATTGTTAAGTTAGTTTGCCTTTTAAAGATGCATTTGAGAGACTATCCTATATACCTTGGTATCAATAGCTCATAGATTCCAAATTTATAACTGTCTCGTTGTCTGTTTTGGGTTAACCAAACCCAGGCTATAATTTAAGGTGGAACAATCATGTCAACTCGTCCTAATAATATTCCAGCGAGATCGTTCCCAATCGTTATACGCCTAAGCCTAGCACTTTTAGACGAACACTGTGACGGTTTTAATAATTTTTCTATAATCATAACACAAATTATTTACGTTTCTTGCCGCTGATTGTTCAAATACACTACCATTAACTCTACCACTGACCCTTTGAACCATTGGCACCCAAACTGGGTGGCCCTCCCCCCTTGGAGGGGTGTGATGGCAAGTCAGAGGGGTGCGAGACCATTTGGAAAAGAATTCGATAAATTAAAAATATTTAATAATATAAGAACAAACTTGTTGTTGCTAATGATTTGGGTTGTGCCTTTACTAAAATACAACCTCAAGTAGGTGTGCTCGTGTAATAGCCTAAATGCAGTCTCAAGCATCTCACTAACAGATTTGCCTCTTATTAGTTAATACTTACCTTGAAAATTAAAACTGGAAATGTTTTATCATGTTTTTTTTAAAATTATCTATAAATAAATTGTTTTTAATATATATATATATATATATATATATATATATATATATATATATATATATATATATATATATATGATGATGATGAATTGTTACTATCTGGAGTACATCCGTTCATTCTGCAGTCCATAAATTCGCAGCTCCGACGTTTCGCTAGAATCTCATCCAGCATTGACGAGGTGAACCCAACAACAGTTGACTCGCCCTTCTACTGTTGTTGGGTTCACCTCGTCAATGCTGGATGAGATTCTAGCGAAACGTCGGAACTGCGAATTTATGGACTGCAGAATGAACGGATGTACTCCAGATAGTAACAATTCATCATATTTTTCCATCCGTGAAGGAATACCAATCAGCATATATATATATATATATATATATATATATATATATATATATATATAAAATTAATAAATTGAAAATATTTCAAAAACAAGAATACTTTCAATACATATATTATTCAAAGCTTTTCGCCGATAAAACAGTACTATCATCTTCAGGAAAAATAATTATCTAACCTTGTTAGAAATATTTTAAATTTATTAACTATATTACAAGAAAACATGTCACCATATTTTATATATATATATATATATATATATATATATATACACATACATATAATATTTGATTATTTTTCATATGCCGATAACAAATATTTATAGTGAAAAGTTGAGGGGCGCATAGGAGGATTTCATCTCAAGAAGAGGGGGCGTGGACCCAAAAAGTTTGGGAACTCCTGTTTTAAACGTTTCCAATGGAATCCATCCATTTTAAGTGTAGAAAAATGAATTCATAAAACATAAGAAATGTCGGATGAAGGCGTGAAGTCGTTCAAGTTGATGGCTATTTTATTGCGCAGCGTAAATATAAGCACCAATAAATATCAGTGTAACTGAGTTAAGGTCTCTCGCTTCCAGCGGTCATTAACTCCCCAACATATACTGTGTATCGTTGATCATAACGCTATAAAGGCCTGTCAGACTATTGGAGGACAGTATGGATTAACTTTGTTATTATTAAATTGGCGCGTCTTTATTTTTCACCCCTCGGTTTGTTAGGTTGTTTTGGACAAACAAGCTTCTCTAAAGTTCACGAATTTATTGTTGCAATATATCAGTAAGCCTTATTGCTTTAGGTTTTTAGTTTCAAAATGATAAATCTAATATATTTGGACAGTAAATTATAGTTGCATTCACGTTCATTTCAACTGTTTTATAATTAAAATAAGTAGTAAATTGGGTATTTAAAAATTATATACATTCATTTATAAGGAATTTAAAGTGTGTATATTTTTTAGTCTTATACCTAGGATATATAATGTCATAGTATAATACCTGCATTAAAATTGCAAGAATAAACATCAGGTAGTCGATAGGAGTACAGGATGCAGGTGTTTGAATTCTTAACCTAAAAATTTTCAAGTTTGTTCTCGTGTCAGCCAGTAATGGATCAGATCAAGTTACTGACATTTCCTCGTCCCTTTCTCAAGGGCAAACAATGGCGATGCTCAGCAAAAGTGATTAATGTGCCCTGTTTTCAAATCGTTTTATTTCGTAATAACCCATGAAAATCAATTTCAACATAAGACTAACTTTTGATTTATTCTAGTAGACTATTTAAATTAATGTAAAATCCCGTATTTTTTTTTAACGAAACCTCTTTTTCAATGTCCGTTCATGTCATTATATCTTTGCTGTATTAAGACAATACTACTAAGTAAATTACGATGAAGACAGAATAGTGCTGTCAGGGATAATTTGCTAACAATTAGCTTTTAATCATTAAACACCTTAAATACTTTAGGTTACTATACTTAAAAGGTTTTTTAAAATTTTTCTCGCAGGAGTTGTTCGTCTCTTCTTTCGTTATCTATAATCCAACTTTTATACCTAATCCTTGTATCTTACGAGGTCGTACGTTCTCCTACTAGACTTTCAACTAAGGCTAAGGACTGCAACAACTCTGCAAGTACTCTAGAGCAGCCATATATCATCATTATTGACTTGTAGCTGTGCCTAAGGACTGCAACAACTCTACAAGTACTTCTGACCCGCCATACGTCCTCCTTCTAGACTTGCAACTATAGTTAAGGACTGCATCAACTCTACAAGTACTCCAGATCAGCCGTACGTCATACTTCTTGACTTGTAACTCTGCTAAAGGACTGCAACAACTCTACACGTACTCCAGACCAGCCGTACGTCATACTTCTTGACTTGTAACTCTGCTAAAGGACTGCAACAACTCTACACGTACTCCAGACCAGCCGTACGTCATACTTCTTGACTTGTAACTCTGCTAAAGGACTGCAACAACTCTACACGTATTCCAGACCAGCCGTACGTCCTCCTTCTAGACTTAAAACTATGGTTAAGGAATGCAACAACTCTACAAGTACTCCAGACCAGCCGTACGTCATACTTCTTGACTTGTAACTCTGCTAAAGGACTGCAACAACTCTACACGTACTCCAGACCAGCCGTACGTCATACTTCTTGACTTGTAACTCTGCTAAAGGTCTGCAACAACTCTACACGTACTCCAGACCAGCCGTACGTCATACTTCTTGACTTGTAACTCTGCTAAAGGACTGCAACAACTCTACACGTACTCCAGACCAGCCGTACGTCCTCCTTCTAGACTTAAAACTATGGTTAAGGAATGCAACAACTCTACAAGTACTCCAGACCAGCCATACGTCATACCTCTTGACTTGTAACTCTGCTAAGGACTGCAACAACTCTACACATACTCCAGACCAGCCGTACGTCATACTTCCTCCTTCTTGACCTCCAACCCTGTTTCAGGATAAAGAGAGACCACGTGTGATGCGGTGCTATCTCAAGTAGACTCATTCTCTATCAAAGTGATTAAGAGATGTCTGTCGGTGACACTCTCTTTTAAGATTAAGGATGAGAAAATGCAGGAAGAATCAGGTACGGCCAGTGGCACTAGGATTAGGAAAAATGAAAACACTGCGTTGGTAGAGTAGCTAACAGAAATGTATTCCTGCTACCCGGAATTACAGCTATGCAATGTGGAAATTGTATAACGTGGGAAAATCCGAATAAATTTAAATTTAATGAGTCTGGTATTCCTTTTAATTTTAAATTTCTGCTATGTATGTAAATTTTTTTTATAGCAGGACAAAGGTTTATACTTAACGCTAAGTAGTAAGCTACGTAATACATTATTACGATATTTGCTCAATTCTCCTCCACCAAGTCTTTCCGAGAACTCTCGCCGCAGTACGCGTATAAATGCAAAATGATATTTTTGCAAGTGTTTGCAGCAGCGGGTATTTGTTAGCAGTTTATGAGGGGCTGAGCGAAACTTTACCTCCGCCCCCCCCCCCGTACACTCTCGCAAAGTTGCACGGACGGAAAAAGAGCAGAGTTTCCTATGAGCCTTAAAACTTATTGCCTGATCTTGCTCTGCGAACACATTTGATTTCACATGAAAACTTTTTGTAAAACTTGTATTTGCCTTGAGCATCCACAAGAGAAATGGTTAATTGAAATCGGGACAGGGTTGGGGAGTAATTAGTTGTCAACATTTGGGCGCTAGCTTGATTGCGTTAGTTTAATGACTTTAGAAGGCACTTTGATCTTAGACAGTATTTACTTGTGAGAAGGTTCCAATATTTTCGCTTCGACACAGATTGTCTGAATAATATTAACTAAACTATGTTTTTCGTAAACATTCATTGTCAGCATTCTCAAGAGCGGGGTAAACTGTTGAGTGAAAGCACAAGTTATCACACAAACATTCTGGTGTCGTTCAACAGTTACCATCTCCCTAAATGGGCTTCAGTTAATATTACTGTTGTTACAAAATGTGTGTGTGTACGCGCGTGCGTGCGTGTCACTCTCTCTCTCTCTCCCCCTTCTCTCTCTCCCTCCTCTCTCTCTCCCCCTTATCTCTCTCCCCCTTCTCTCTCTCTCTCCATCTCTCTCTCTCCCCCTTATCTCTCTCCCCCTTCTCTCTCTCCCTCTTCTCTCTTTCTCCCTCTCTCTCTCCATCTCTCTCTCTCTCCCTCTTTCTCCCTCTCTATGTGTGTCCTCGCGAGTTTTATTTACGCGTTTGCTTATGTTTTATTAGCAATATTAGCAATATTTGGAATTATTGGAAAGATAAACCACAATTAGAGATATCGAAAATCATATTGTATAATGAAACAATTTTCAACTGCGCTAAACTGACTACATATCGTTACTACTAACTCTGATAATATCATTAAATCTGAATATATTTCACACACAATACGAGACACTTTCTGTGCTCAAGAAATCTTCTGTCGTTTCCTTTGATCACACACAGCAACGTTAGTTGAGTAAAATGCATTGCTAAATAAATTACTCACTGGTTGGTTGCAGTAAGTGTCTCTTTGTGACTGGCTGGACGGGAAAGGTCTCTAGTTCTTTGTGAAACGTTTGGTAATACGGTATCTGGAGGCTTAAAACGTTTGACTTCAGCTCTAACCACTTACTCAAATCTCTGTTAAATAGCCGTTGTAAATTGTACATCACTTTGAAATTATAATAAATACAAATTTATTTCCTTAACTAAATGTTTGTTTTTAAATTTACTTGAATAGATTTTAAGTTCATTGATTTAAACTTAGTAAATGCACCATAGAATAGATTGTTTTTTTCAAAGGACAAGCACAAGAGGTTTTTATTTAATAAACATGATACTTTTGGAAGTAATTTTTACGTACAGTTAGATGGAGGTTTGAAAATGAGGGAAATCTTTGCCGTATATATTATTAGACCTATCTCGGTCATAATTTTCCTCTTAGAATTCCATCCAAGGAATTATATATATAAAGTGAAATAACACTTTCATAAAAAAGAATTTGTATTTTATTTTTCTTCACTCATTGCAACTCTTCGCGGATTATTAGTATCAGCATTAGCAAAACTTGCTAAGTACCTTATAGTTCTATGACTACATCATGACTCTATAGTCGGTTTTAGCGAGTTTTGATAATATTGATGCTCCAATCAGAGTAAAGCTTCAATGTGTAAAGAAAAATAAAATACTAATTCTTGTTTATCTAAGTAATTAAACAATATATATTTATATGAAACAAGGAAAAGAATTTCATATATATAGTTTTCCAACACTGTTTTCGTGTATTCACTTATCACTTTCACTATATGTACTTCAACAAGAATCTTACTTGGTAATTATGAGAGTTAACTTTCAAAGATTGGTAGTATCTCCATTAGATGCATTGAGGTGTTCCTGATATCTGTCTTTTAATTTCTTTTTTGTTTGGCCTATGTATATTTTATTACAGTCTGGGCATTCGATTTTGTATATTCCGTTATTAAGTGTGAGACATATGAAGTTTCAACAACTTACACCCTAACATACAATTCATCATGGAGGAAGAAATAAGCAATAAAATAAACTATCTTGACCTAACAATAACCAGAAATGAAAGTAACATTGAATACTCAATTTGTAGGAAACCCACACATACCATTAATACAATACCAAACTACTCTAACCATCCCCCACAACATAAAATGGCTGCTTACAACTCACTCTTATTCAGAATGCTATAACTGCCTTTAAAAAATGAAGAAAAAGCCAAAGAAAAACAAATAATATATCAAACAGCCCAAAAAATGGATACAATAAAAATACTATAGATAAATTATTTAAAATATTAAATAAATTAAAACAACCTAAAATCGAACTACAAACAACAACAAAATGGGCCACATTCACATACACAGGGTACAACATAAAAGGAATAACTAAAACACTAAAAAGTAATAATATTAACATAGCTTACAAAAACACAGGAAACATAATCAATAAAATAAACTAACCGGAAAAATATTCTTCCACACTTAATAACGGAATATACAAAATGGAATGCCCAGACTGTAATAAAATATACATAGGCCAAACAAAAAAGAAATTAAAAGGCAGATATCAAGAACACCTCAATGCATACATCAAACCTGAAACTTATAACTCAAACTTAGCTACACACGCCATCAAAAACAAACACACATTCCCCACATTAGAAAAAGTACACGTAATTAAAAAGTACAAAAAGGCCTCACAATGACAATCTGGGAACAACTACAAATTTATAAACATAAAAATAATATCATAAACGAACAAATACAAATAAAATAAAAAAACGATAAATTATTCAACCTAATAGACAAAATTAACCCCTAAACAAACTTAAAAGACCTGCACAGTGCAGTGAATCCGAAAATAGAATAATAACGGTACGCCACACTTCGTGACAACGGAAATTCCACACAACACGCAGTCTACTACAACCCCCCCCCCATCAGTGATGGTTGATGATGAAGATACTACCAATCTTTGAAAGTTAACTCGCGTAAATACCAAGTAAGATTCTTGTTTAAGTAAATATAGTGAAAGTGATATATATATATATATATATATATATATATATATATATATATATATATATATATATATATAATGCAATAGTTCACTATATAATAGTCACAGCACTTACCTTGTTACGTAAATAAGCGTCAGATCAAACCTCATCCAACGCGATGCAGGTGTACCTTGGGCGAACATGTTACATATGTTTTTACATGACACTTTTACGAAAATGGCAAGACATAATATATAAGGCAGTTGGCAACATTATTTCATTTTGTGTAATTTTTTATTCTATTTTACATTAGTGTAATAAATACGGTTAATGTTGTATAGTGGAATAACGTTCGAAATAAAGTGGAAAATCGTCTTCTTTTAACGAAGAAGTTGTTGGGCCCAGAGTGTTAGAAATATCATCTGGGAGTATACGATTGTGGATTGGAGTCAAACTGTGCTGGGAAAGGGATGTTCCAATGTGTGCGGTATCAATGTATCCCGCTATCCATCGATATCAGTAACGACTAGTGTCTACGCTCAACCCGATGTGAGGGTATGAGGATGTGGTACGATAAGAAGATGTGTTGTAGTGGAAAGAATTACGGGTGGGGTGGATACGTACGCTCGGCAAATAGAACCGTATGGTAAGGGATAACAGCTTCTTATCCCGCTTGAGACATATCGATGCAAAGCCATATTCCATTGCTTTTCCTAGTAGCAGACAATCATTATCTCCTTACATTAGTCCACCATAATTAAATATACAATGTATTATACTACATGGGGCTCCTCTTTATGGCCTCCATTAACATGTGCTCTAGTTCAGGTAAATGACCCTACGAACATGGGGCCTTGAGAGTGCCGTGTAGGGACCTACATTCACAATGCTATTCTATCACTGTAGTCTTTAAGAATGACACTGTTTGATCGCCCTAAATATCGAAACAACTCTTAATCGAAATAAATATCAATGCTTGTTGACGGAATTGAATTTAAATTCTCATTGGTTACAATTTACCACATTTTGCATTCATTGAATAAATCCCAGTTTCCATAACGGCAAATTCAATGTCGATTCGTACGCATTATTAATGTGAAGGTGTCCAAGAACCGATATCCTTATTTAACATAACAATGGCTGGCCATTGGCATTGCCATATTCAACCAAGGTTAATAATTTCATATATATTGAGACTACACCGCGTCTTGGGTATCATTTACCATTACCTACAGCAATTATGAAGTGCATTTTGGTTTTGACAGCTTTGGTGATGGTTGCGAGATCCGAAGCACCGACAGGGCCCTATCCTCCTTCCGGATGGAAGCCTTCAGGACGACGTCTAAGCCTGCCGTCACGCCAACAAAGAGTGTACGGACCTCCTCAGAATACATCCACCACTGAGGAACCACCAACCACTACGGAAACGGCTACTGAGCCTCCGACGGAACAACCCGAGGAAGTGGCCGATGGAAGCGGCTCTGACGGACAGTCATCTCGGCTGCAGGACGCTGACGGCGGGGTCTATTACGTGCTCCTTCCTGACGGCAGGCTTCAGCGCGTGGAATACATGACGTCACCGATACTAGCACAGCCAAGCCAGAAGTTCCAGAACGCACCGACCAGCAGCGTCCAGATAGTTCGTTACGCCCAGGTGCATCCGCGGCGGGAACAGGAAGTACAACGTTTTGTCCAACAGGAACCACTAGCGCTCAACGGATTCGTCGCCAACGTCCAGTACACCGACGTGGAGCCCATCTCTGGCCCTGTCTATGTCTACTCTTCAGCTCCTCTTCTGCGCATTCTCAAGAAGTGACGACCCTAAACCGACTCTAGAATACTCCAGCTATAGTCATGTTTAAAGTATTGATATTGTATGGTGTTGATAAACAATAATTAAAAGAATTAACACTATTATAGAGGTTTCTTTCTACGTTTGTTGGTTTCTACACGTTCTAGCGTAAGTTTTATAATTTAAAAAGTTAACTCTATAGCACATTTTATTGCTGGGAACATAACTGGATATAAACAGTAAATATGAATATTCTCATAAAAATGAGTAAAACGAAACATTGAAATAAAAAGACATTAGAATACTTTTATGCGATTTAAAAAATATTCTCACTGTTTCACTAGTATACTCCACGAGCAGTTATACCCATTTAAAAGTAAGAGAAGAAATTAAAATATAGTTCCAATAATATTATAAATGGGATGTATAGCTAGCTTTTATATATATATATATATTAATATCCGAATATTAAAAATCGGGAGTACATCAATTCATTTACGTATTGTATATATATATATATATATATATATATATATATATATATATATATATATTCATTTACGTATTGTATATATATATATATATATATATATATATATATATATATATATATATATATATATATATATATTATTGTAGACCTTGTCATAACTGACTACTGATAGTCGTTCGTTTTAGTAAAAGTCCTTCGTTATAAAGCAACATGTTCTAGTAAATTGGCTAAAATACAAATGAAACGAATAAAGGCAATAAAAAGTGAATGGAATTAAATAAACTGACCTAAAAACTGTACATTTTATTTACAGCAATTAATCACTCATCCCATTCGCTGTTGCTACTAGAGTGAAAAATAAATGCGCGTACTAAAAATATTTCTTCTCTTGCTTTGAAGTGTTGAAATGATGTTGAGAACGTTTTGAGGTTCGCTAGAACAATAGGCTCGTCTCTGGTCAGTATGTAGGGCAGCTTTTAGAGGAGTATTTGTTTGCAAAACAATGATCAACACTTGATAATCTAGTAATGAAAACAATACTCTTGTATCCCTCGAGGTAGTGTCAACAGATTGACATTTTTGTCCAGTAACCTTCTGGATATTGCAGATTAAACACTGGTATACTAATGTTTTGTCTAACAAAACACCTAAAAGCACTGGATAAATTAACATTTTAGTTATTAGTAAAATTTATACACTATACTTACACTATCTACGGTTCTATTGCATCAGTTTTAGCAAACCGTTTAGGCACTAAGGCGCCACAGTTATAAGCGACGCGACGTCCGGTTTACCGGTCTCCGTTGTAGTGTGGCATGTAGTAGACCATCATGTGGAACTTGTGGTTTACAGATGATGCAAACAATATAAATTTCCTTAAACTGTAATATAATTTGTGTAAAAAACCAATTCTATGTAAACATAATTTGATAATTGTTTTTTAGACTTCAACTGGCTAATTAAACACAGATTTGAATATAAGCTCATAATAATCTTTTAAAATAGAGTTTTATTTTTGTATTTTCAACAGTTTCACGTTAAAAGTAACTTACGTTTAAAGGCAGAACTTTATTAAATAACTATAGAAAATTAATATGACTATTTAAAAGTCAAATGAATCATTCTTTTAAAATTTAAAACCTACTATCCTTAAATATTTTAGTATAACGATTGCTCTAATGCCCTGATCACAGTTCAGGTGGAAGGGTATAGTCGGGCGTACTCGTTGAAGGCAATGTGGCCAGCAATACTACGCTTCTACCGCTCATTCGAATCCTAGCTACTCATTCCAACTGTCGAGTTGACCTGGGGACTGAGAAACCAGATGGACATTCTTTAGCGCTGCACTATCAGGGATCGCATCCGTAAAATTTACGTTGTTATTCCAGTGCTCTCCTCTTACTAGACCGGTCAGCCGACTCAGTACGACTTACGTCTCTCGGCTAATTATTTCATGCACCAGCCCAAAAAACTTGAAAAATGAAAGTTTAGGACAATTCTGTGTGAAACTGAAATAAAATCGTTATTATTTATAAAGAATTACTATTTCTTTAGCACACATATTTATTAAGTTTTATTGAAATGTAAAATATGAGTAGCAAGCATTGTATTCAATTTTTATAATACTAAACGTTTTTTATAATAATGAGAATAAGTAGGAATTATATGAAATATAATAATTTTATGAAATATATATTACTAACTATCCGTCTGTATTAGAATCAATATTTAAATATTTTTTCTAAAATAGGTGACAGGTTTCGATACACCACGATAACATCTTCTGATTATTGTAATTATAAAACATTACATTTTACACTACTTGCTGAACACTATTAGGCGGGATTTATTTCATTGGTAGTCTGTGTACAACTAAACAAATTCTGTGTGTGAGGGTAATATAATTTTAGCAAAGAAAAATCTTTTTCGGTAAAAACTTAAAAAAAAAAATTGTACTGAATTGTACTCTTTTTATACTTAGAAGGCCATGCGAAATGAATATATAGTCTAAATAAACTATATAAGCCCCCTGGACTAGTAATGGTCTTCCAACTCCGGATGTAGGGTTAACATCTGTCATATGGGCCTGCCACTCCATTTGTTATGTAAGTACAGACTCTTCTCTACTCCCAGTACTAGATAATTATTGTTTGCTTATTTAGTCTACATAATTTTTCTTCCCAGGAGTTGTATCTTGAGACACCTGTTTATGTTCTGACAGGATGAAGGTTCTAGTTCGAGTACGCCAGATTGTTCTGTTGATGCACTGACCGCCCTCATCTTTCCTATTATACCGACGGATAATAACCTTACTGACTGGTCGTTTTAAAACGATTCGTTAAAACAATATATTTGTAGTTGTTCCTTAAAAATCTGTGCTCATCATATCAGGTATTATCCTGGCAGAAATGCTAGCCGACACGCGACGTCCACTATATTTACGAATATACTAACTTCGACATGGCTCTTATCAACTATGCAATGGAGTTTTGCTAAAGACAATATCACATAATGCAGTGTTTCGTATATGTAAACAAATCTGTGAGTTGTCAAATTCTTTATTCTGCTGATTTTCATTGATTGCCTAAAATATGGTTTTCTATTTATTTATAGGTTATGTTCGTGTCATTTTCAAATGTAGTTTTTTACGATTCAACTAATATCAACAATTTATTATGAATTTATTTAGTTGACAACAGCCAACTACTTACAATGTATAATTTGAAATGAGTAGTTTGCTCTAAAACTTTACTCTAATTTAAGATTTCAAGCTGAATCCTTTTCAGAAGCTAAATATGAAATCGATACATTATCTTTAAACACGTACGCATAGGGTCACATACTTAAAAAAAAAACAGATTTGAGGATTTTAATTGTTGGAAATATTTTGTACTTGTTCGTGATCCTGTTGTAGGAAAACTATAAAATAGATATTGCGGAATGAATGTTAAAATGCTTTTTGCAAAAATAGATGAATGCTTCAATCACTTGTTGTGTCTGTTATCTTATGCTCGCAAGACGGTGTAATGTAGTGAAATGATATTATTTGCTACGTAATATGTGTTTAGCTGTTTTTAATATATTTAATTATGTTAAAACACTATTATGTTTAATATATTTATTAAGATGTTTAATTCACACTTAAGTGGGCATGTACGTACGCGCGTGCGATGTATGCACATACCCACAAGGAGTGCAAACATGTCGCCAACAAGATTGGGCGTGGGTCTGTTTTTCCCCCAATACTTACAGGTTTATCTCCCTTCTAAAACATTATCTCCGAAGAATATGGTAAACCGCCTAGACAAACCTCTTTTCCATGTCTGTAGACCGACAAAACTAATATTTTAACCAATATGCAAGACAGTACTGACCGTCTGAATACACACACACACCCTCTCTCTCTCTCTCTCTCTCTCCCTCTCTCTCTCACTCACACACACACACACACGCACACACACACACACACACAAATATATATATATATATATATATATATATATATATATATATATATATATATATATATATATATATATATATATATATATATATATAACACTTAACACAACACTATCATTTAATAAATATTTATCATGAATATTAAAAATTCAGGACAAATATTTGGAGCAAAAACCTATTATATTTGGAATAGTTGTGCTTAATATGACTTTACCAGGTATGTTTCACTATATTGTGTTTGTGAGGGGAGGGAGGAGAAAGGGTTTGGAAGGCCATCTTAGCAATTTAAACAGTTGGAGTGAAAGCATTATAAACTCTTACATACATTGTAAGTAAGTAAGTATTAAAAAAATATTTTTACTAACATAAATATTAATCAATTTTATTTGACTTATAATCGTTTTTTACACATGTGTCAATACTTGAAACATGTCTATAACTAGAGTATAGACGGTTTAGTGGCGTCACTTCTTCAGGATGCGCACGAGAGGAGCCGAAGAGTAGGCATAGACAGGGCCAGAGATCGGCTCCACGTCGGTGTACTGGACGTTGGCGACGAATCCGTTGAGCGCTGGCGGTTCCTGTTGGACAACACGTTGTACTTCCTGTTCCCGCCGCGGTTGCACCTGGGCGTAACGTACTATCTGGACGCTGCTGGTCGGTGCGTTCTGGAACTTCTGGCTTGGCTGTGCTAGTATCGGTGACGTCATGTATTCCACGCGCTGAAGCCTGCCGTCAGGAAGGAGCACGTAATAGACCCCGCCGTTAGCGTCCTGCAGCCGAGATGACTGTCCGTCAGAGCCGCTCCCATCGGCCACTTCCTCGGGTTGTTCCGTCGGAGGCTCAGTAGCCGCTTCCGTAGTGGTCGGTTCTACTGTCGGTGGGACCGCAGTTGAAGTTGAAGACTGAGGGGGTCCATACTCTGCCGGGGGAGGTCCGTAAACGCGCTGCGTCTGTTGGCGTGACGGCAGGATAAGACGTCTTCCTGAAGGCTTCCATCCGGATGGAGGGTAAGGCCCGGTCGGTGCTTCTGATGCTACCACCACCAACACAGCAGCAAGAACTACAATGCACTTCATCGTTGTTTAGCGAAGTGATGCATTCCTTTGCCCTTCTCGAGTTTTTATACACGAAATCGAGACCTAATCCTTGACCACACGTATAAACGGCCAGCATTGACCGCGATGGGCGTTTGTTCCTACTAATAAGGAAATCGCACCGACGCGAGGTACGTGATTCTTTTAGAGGTTGCGCGCACGTGGGTTTTTACGTACCTCGTTGCAGTAACATAATAGGTTGTGTGTGCGCGTGCGTATAAACGTCCTGTTCTATTTATGACTGCATAAATGTATGAAGAGAATCACCAACAAAATAGTGTTTAAATCGTTAAATATTTGAAAATAAATGCTATTATAGTAACACCAATCAATCTATACCGAGAGACGTATCTTGATATGGCATAAAGGAAGCAGAAAACGTTTCGAAAGCATGTCCCGGTCCAAGCTTAGCGATTCTCCCTATCCTCAGTAACTTGTCCTTCCCTTACTTAGCTCTAATTAATTCTTTCTATCCTTCATTATTTATTCGTTTATAATACAATGTTAATGTTTAGACTCCCATGTACGACTCCAATAGAGAGTAGGGTTTCTTCAGGTACGCCTCTGCAAACGTGATGTCATATCTTCGTCATCATACAGAAGAGGGTTTTATATTTACAATCATTTGTTAACCTTCGTCGGCGATTGTTTTGCAGTTTCAACAGTTTTTGCAAAATGTCTTGTGTTTTATCATATTTTTAATTAGTTGACATTATTCTTTAACCAACTATTTATGAAGACTGAACGTAAAATCCCTAATGGTTTCCTATAATTGGATATTTTTGACAGGCTAGGTATGTATAAGATTTACTTATTCTTTGGCCGCATTACGATGTGCTTTATACAACGCGTTTAAAGTAATTGGACGTAATTTGAAGATCTATTGATTGTATAATGTTTATCATTAAAATTTTCTCACCCCCGTTTATTTAAATCTATTTTTAATTATAATAAATATAACAAATGCAATATAAATGCGATATAATTATGTTGATAATTTCGTAGTGTTGAAAATGCTTGATAATTTGCTACTACTATACAGTCTTTTGTTGCCACTTTGGCAAACATAATTTTAATAAAATAGTACACGTCCACAGTACTGGCAACAAAGATCATACGTACTGACTACGATATGTATATCACAGAATACAATAACCACTAAATTAATTATAAAAAATTCAGTTTAAAAATGTATTTTATAAAAATAATCTATTCTACTTTTTTCTTTACAAAATGAACTTATAGAAAAATTATTTAATAATTGAGTTGCGCAAATATACTTTATATGTATATTTTAAAATCAGTAAAATGCTAAACACTAGAAATATTTTATCAGTTGGAATTTTCAGTCTTATTTGCACAACTTTGACTGATCCTTTGACAGTCCTAGAATGATGTACGTTACGTCACACTACACGTGTACAACAATCACGGAATTACTTATTATCGCCTCCTCACTTACAGTTAGAAATTACTTATTGATCGCCTCCTTTGCAACTCAATGTGTATTAATTCCAAGGGTTTCCTCCTGGTTTCGATTAGGACAAACACTGCAAAGTAGGCGCCGTATAAGGAGCTGATCGTGAAAATTGCGTAGTTGACGTGAGTCCCCCAATGGTCGGAAATAGTTTGGTACAGTTTATTTGTTATAAAGGACACTAGGGCAACGACTATAGACGTTATGCCGGACGCAAGACCTTTGATATTTGGCGGGAACAGTTCCCCTTGAATTATGCTGGGGATGCAGGCGAGGCCCACAGGAAAGAAGAAGCCGAAACATATGAAGCCTACGAACGGGAACCAGTTGTAGTCTTGCAGATTGATGGTGGTTTCCGATTCTAAGTAGAACCAGACTGTAAGAGAACCGGTGGCCAGGGCGCAGCCGGATGATGAGATCAGCAACAAGGGTCGACGCCCTACTTTGTCGATGAAGACAGTGGACCATACGCCGAAGACTACCCAGATACCGCACATTATGATAGCGCAGTTGTTGGACGTCAGGTACTGTGTGTCTGTCAGGGTGGTGGCGATGTACGCCATGAAGACGCTGCTGCCGGATAGCCGTTGCAGCACAGCCAAAGTTTCCGTCATCGCCAGAGCTGAGCGGTTGCCCCTATTGCGGAACAGATCGCCCAAGGTGCCTTTATTTTGCATATTCCTCAGCACTGCGTTCTCTATGCTCTGCAGCTCGTTGTGCACCGTGTCACGGCACCGCAGCCATTTCAACGCCTTCTCGGCCGATGCTCGGTCGTTGTGCATGAGGTAAAAGTACGGGGACTCTGGGATACAGAACAACGAAACTATGAACAGGACAGGCACCAGGCTCGAGACTAGGATCAAGGTGCTGTAGGCGACGTATGGACCTGTGACGTACTCGAACATGATTCCCAAGTAGACCATCAGCGTAAACATGGTGTTCAGCGCCCCGCGTACTTTCGGTTCGGCTATTTCGCAAAGGTATATAGGAGTGATGGTGTAGGAAGTCCCGCCCCACATGCCGCCCAGGAATCTAGCCAAGTAAACAGAATTTACGTTATCGCACAAAGCGAGTATCACCCAATGCGCAACGGCCAAACCGCTGCTGAACAGCAAAGTCGCCCTGCGCCCATAACGATCCATCATCCACCCGGCAAGAACGGGACTGGCTATGCTGCCTACGTACAGCATTGAGATCATCCACGAGATTTGTTCGTTGTTCATTCTCACAGGGTTTTTGGAACACCTCAACTTTGGTATCGTTGGTGACGGCCATCCCAGAAACATTCCCGTCATAAACAGGCTGGCAGACACTGAAACAAGAAAAGAGTTCTTGGTAAACAGGCTGGCAGACACTGAAACAATAAATGAAGGTCACGGTAAACAGGCTAGCAGACACTGCATCAAGAAAAGAAGGTCACGGTAAACAGACTGGCAGACACTAAAACAAGAAAACAGTTCTTGGTAAACAGGCTGGCAGACACTAAAACAAGAAAAGAAGGTCACGGTAAACAGGCTGGCAGACACTAAAACAAGAAAACAGTTCTTGGTAAACAGGCTGGCAGACACTGAAACAAGAAAACAGTTCTTGGTAAACAGGCTGGCAGACACTGAAACAAGAAAAGGTCACGGTAAACAGGCTGGCAGACACTGAAACAAGAAAAGAAGGTCACGGTAAACAGGCTGGCAGACACTAAAACAACAAAACAGTTCTTGGTAATCAGGCTGGCAGACACTAAAAAGAACTAACAAAATATAATGTAATATCCTCGTAAATTATTACAACGGAAATTGTTAAAGTGAATATTTTTATAATTTTCCCATAAAGTCTTACGATGTTTAGGGTTTTATCTGATAATCCAAGTTTTTAATAACAATCTGTTGGACGTTCTGAATTTGTTATTCCGCCGCTGAGGCTATACTTCTGATTACATTTGAATTTTTAAAAATCCGTTTCTACATTTAAGTTATAGCAGTTAGTGTAGATTATTTCCTAGTTGTTTGCGGTATGCTTAAAATTATAAGTAGAAATTCGTCTGGGCTTACAACTAATCATTCTATTTGAATGTTTTTTTTTTTAACATAGCATCTTTTCAAAATCTATTACAAAACACCAGGTAAGAGTCATGATTTTAATAACCTCACAACATATAGTGGACCGTATCACTCATATTTCCCTGCCAATTTCCTTTTATTACTTCGTTTTGTAGCAACCGGTAAAAAAATTGTCTTATTTTGTAATTCTTCATCCATTTAGTTTTCGTTTCCCTCTCAAACGCCCTTTATCGTTTTAGTTATTTTTCTTTATCTTTGTTGTAGGCATTTGAAACTATTTTCGGCGTCTTCTGAATAAACAAAAATATTCCAATTCTTGTCTCGAACTGATTAAAAAGGTGAGATTCTTCGTCGCTTAAACGTCTTTGGTTTTCTTTTTATAGCGGTGTTTTTTAGCTATTTCTCGGTAAAGTTCAAAATCCGGTGTTTTTCAATATTTTTTAGTAAATTTTCGTGCGCGCGCACTCGTGTGTATTTAACACGTGCAATTTAAATAAACAAAACGATACCTCCAATTCCTCAAGAGCAAGATAAATTCGTCGGTTTTTAAAGAACTATATTGTATTTCATAAAACCTCTTCGGCAACTATTGTTCCAAGCTCGCCTTGTTCAAGCAGCGCCATAGAGTGACAGCGGAGGGGATGGATATGTTGCACAGCTAACAAACTTGTCGCCGAAGTTTATCAATTTGTTAGCAACTTATCGCCGTTTAAACACAGATCTAAATGTAATTAAACGATCACAGAGCCTGTGTATGCTAATTAGTAGCGCTGTAAGGCAAATGCCGTCACAGACGTAGGCCTACATCTCCAGCCAGCGGCGCAGTGGTTTGATGAATTTATTAACGAATACGTATACATTGTTTCCGATGTAACTGGGACAATGCTAACACCGTATACATTAAAGGGAAATGATTTGTCGAATAGTTATTCAGTTTTTAAACGTTTCCACGTATTAAAAGCTATAATTTCACTGGCTGCTGAAATCAAGAGAGCTTTTTGGAATTATTAATACAGTTTTCGTTTAATATTCGTTTAGGTGTTAGCATGCATTTACATTTAACTATTGTTTATGGACAGTTCTCTTGATACATTGCCCACTACACAGGTGTTATCTAGTTCATTCTAACTACATATATAACATGTTAATTAGTTTACGTCACCTTTTGTCACCAGTAATTAATTTACTTACGTCACACTAAATTAGTTTACCTACGTCATCTGTAGGTTACCTTACCTTCTCTATATGTTACCTTACTTCACCTGTGTAAGCCACTTCAACTCCTTTGTATGTTACCTTACGTCACCTGTAAGTCACTTTACCTCTTATGTATATTACCTTACGTCACCTCTAAGTCACTTTACCTCTTCTGTATGTTACCTTACGTCACCTTAGCTCCTCTGTATGTTATCTTACGTCACATGTAAGTCACCTTACCCACTCTATTTGTTATCTTACGTCACCTGTAAGTCACCTTATCTCCTCTATATGTTACCTTACGCCACTTTACACTCTCTGTATGTTACCTTACGTCACCTGAAAGTCACCTTACGTCGCTTGTAAATGTTTACCTACGTCATCTGTAAGTTAGATTACGTCGCTTGTAAATCTTTACCTACGTCACCTGTAAGTTACCTTACGCCGCTTGTAAATGTTTAACTACGTCAGCTGTAAGTTACCTTACGTCGCTTGTAAATGTTTAGCTACGTAACCTGAAAGTTACCTTACGTCGCTTGTAAATGTTTACTTACGTCACCTGTAAGTTACAATAAGTCGCTTGTAAATGCTCACCTACGTCACCTGTAAGTTAACTTACGTCGCTCTTAAATGTTTACTTACGTCACCTGTAAGTTACCTTACGTCGCTTGTAATTGTTTACTTACGTCACCTGTAAGTTACCATAGGTCGCTTGTAAATAATTACTTAGGTCACCTGTAAGTTACCTTATGTCGTGTGTGTATGTGTTCACCTACGTCACCTGTAAATGACCTTACGTCGCGGACAGTTCTCTTGATACATTGCCCACTACACAGGTGTTATCTATTTCATTCTAACTAAATAAATAAATTAGTTTACGTCACTTTTCGTCACCAGTAATTAATTTACTTACGCCACACTTAATTAGTTTACCCACGTCATCTGTAGGTCCCCTTCCTCCTCTATATGTTACCTTACGACACCTGTAAGTCACTTTACCTCTTCTGTATGTTATCTTACGTCACCTTAATTTCTCTGTATGTTACCTTACGTTACCGTTAAGTCACCTTACCTCCTCTGTATGTTACCTAACGTCACATGCAAGTCACCACCCTCTCTGCATGTTATCTTACGTTTTCTGGTATGTCACCTAATCTCCTCTAGGCCTATATGTTACCTCACGAGCACCTTACACTCTCTGTATGTTACCTGCGTAACCTGTAAGTTACCTTAAGTCGCTTGTAAATCTTTACCTACGTCACCTGTAAGTTACCTTACATCTCTTGTAAATGTTCACCTACGTCACCTGTAAGTTACCTTATGTCGCTTGTAAATCTTTATTACGTCATCTGTAAGTTAACTTACGTCGCTCTTAAATGTTTACTTACGTCACTTGTAAGTTACATTACGTCGCTTGTAAATGTTTACTTACGTCACCTGTAAGTTACTTTACGTCGCTTGTAAATATTTACTTACGTCACCTGAAAATTACTTTACGTCGCTTGTAAATGTTTAGCTACGTCCCCTATATATCATCTGCTTTTCGAATTGAAGGAAAGAAAATATGGTTTTAATATAAATTTTAAACAACTTGTTCATATTATTATTTTTGTAGTAAAAATATTTATTTTTCTGCGCTTTTTCATTTCACTGGGTAAAAATAAACAAGAAATGATTACAATGCTTTTCTGTCATTAAACCCATTCTAATTAAAACAAATATAAATGTGTTGTTGTTTCCAGTGAAAATAGTAATTCTAAAACATACATTTTAATATGTAAAATGATGAAAATATTACTATGTATACTACGTTTATAAGTAGACGTGAAAAAATAACTAGTCAACCAACCAAAACAAATTAGCCACACATTACTAACATTCTGGGTTGCGAAACTATATCTGGCTTACTAACCTTGTATTATAATATAGCTTTAATAATTTATACCAACTAAAATAATGATTGTATTAGACTGTTGGAGAAGGAGAAAAGTAAATACTACTCTCTGGTTTTGAACTGATTTAACTCGGTTCGTGAACTTGGTTCGATTTTAAATATTTTGCTAAGAATTAGTTTTCATAAAAATAATATACTCATTAAAACATATAAAAGACATACACAAGACTCACAAATAAATCATTTATTTACTCAAACGCGTTTCAATAATAAAGTCATCATCATTAGTGAGTGTTGCTACTACAAACTTCAACTTACAACTCTTGATAGTTGTAAGTTAGAGTTTGTAGTAGCAACACTCCCGGATGATGATGACTTTGTTATTGAAACGCGTTTGAGTAAATAAATGATTTATTTGTGAGTCTTGTGTATGCCTTTTATTCGTTTTAACATAACCTCACAAGCTAAGCTCAAAGAATAGTTGTATATAATATATACATTGTTTTCTTTTGTAGTTATCATTAGTTAAGAAGGAAATAGTGATCTCTTGTCACTGACAGTAATAGAAACTTGTATCATCGCCTGGACAGGATCCCTTAGAATCTCATGAATGGTGAATGAAAGAAGAAAAAACAAATAATACTGCTTACCATGATTTAATGTAGTGCTTCGTAGTTTTATATTGAGTGACATATCCGTATATTATAATTTTGATCTGTGTTTATGAATTTTGGAAAACTTCCACTGAGTGCAATATGTTGTACCTGTAGCTTCTCCAAAACCAGAATACACGGCTATGATCGTGAGAGCATAGGATCAGTGATTGCCCACGAATGTTGTCTAATAGTCGCAAATTTCTGGCTGGAATCTACGACAGTTACTTTTTATTAGCGGCTACTAAGTCCGATCAGTCAGCGATATAATCGACTAATCATGTTCAGTCCGTGCATGCCCATTGGTCGGTTGCATTTATCCCCTACAGCTGTCACTACCACCCCCACGCCTTGCCTCGGGTATAACTCCAGCTCTTGTTACCTCCGATCGTGTAACTCAAGTTGGATCCTATTACACGGATCAAACAGAACTATGGTGACGTGAACCCAAAATTACCATCACCTTCTCCGTACTGTCCGTTGTGGTATTGTATTCTCGTACTTGTTTTGCTCCTTTTTCTATATTTTTACAATTATTTACATTTTTTTATTTAAAGCGAGGCGTATTTGTATCGAGTTAAATGATAGTATTTCCATCATTGTCATTCTCTAATATCTAAGCTGCCCAAAATCTACATATTTTGGTTCTTCATCCTACATGGTGAAATACTATACTTTGTTTTTAGTAAAACAAGTTTACTGCTCCTGGAAATCCTTCTGTCACTAAATTTCCTAATCTCAGTCCAACCCGCTAATGTCCTGGCCGAGGGATATTTTACGCCCACAGATACATTATTCTGGCACAGGGTATCACGACCGCTAAATACTGTTAAATAAACTATATAAGATAATTTTGTAACAAATATTTAAGACATTAATTTCAAAATTAAAAAATGACTATATTAATACGTCATATTCTTTTAAATAATGTAGTAGTTTTTAGTTATTATTTAATATATTATTTTGCTAATTGTATAGAACATATGACGATAGCTACAATTACTCATATTTAGATATGTTAGTAATAGATTCTAAAAACACTATAACAAATGGAGGGGTAGAATCATAGTTGTCTAAGTCAATTTTTTATAGTTTTGACAGGGCCAGATTCCTCTCAACAAACAACAAATCTATTGAGTGCAATATTGGAGTAAGTCATATTTCAAAATTTAAATGCTTTTTATCACAATTTATTCAGGACTATCACAGGAATCATGAAAAGCTTTCTGAGAATTAGGAGTAAAACTTTCTGTTTTGAAAAATCAATAATTTTAACTTACACCACTATAATTATAACCTCTCCAAATGTCGCAAACTAGAAAAAATGATTACAATTTTTAAAAATCTATCAAGAATTTTAAAAAATTAAGTAAATTCCTACTTAGGTGAACAAAGAGAAATTTTAATGTAGTTACTTTTTATTGTATACTTACGATTAATCTAAATCGGTCTATGTTTAAACATTCGGCAGAGTCACAATATTAAGATGAGAGAGAGAGAGAGAGAAAGAGAGAGAGAGAGAGAGAGAGAGCGAATTACCTTACAGTTTTCCATTTTCTCCTCTATACAGTATATGGTGTTGGACTGTTATTTTAATTTGTTACTAACTATTCGCTTTTTGTACGTTACTAATTTATGGAGCTGATTTTGATCTGTAGTTTCTCATTCTATTCATCCCTTGTATGGCTTCATTATTACAAGCAACTTTTCTCTTATAACTTCATATACATCTTTATTCTTTAAGTAATAGGTAATGGAAAATTTGGCTCAATGCAAAAGTTCTGGATTTCAAACATGGTTTCATTCAGTTTTAATCCGGCTAAGATTATAAGCTTTTTTAAATTTCAATAATGAATAACTGTAAATTTCAAACTGTATTAACATCAATTATCATCCACTATAGGTTAAAAAAAAATGTATTTGAAGTTGATTGGATGAATAAAACGTATTTATTAACGATTGAAAATTTGTACAAGATATATATATATATATATATATATATATATATATATATATATATATATATATATATATATCTGTTGGGTTCACCTCGTCAATGCTGAAGGCGATTCTAGCGAAACGTCGGAACTGCGTATTTATGGACTGCAGAATGAACGGATGTACTCCAGATAGTAACAATTCATCATATTTTTCCATCCGTGAAGGAATACGTATCAGCATATATATATATTAAATATGGTGATATGTTTTCTTGTAATATAGTTAATAAATTAAAAATATTTCAAAAACAAGAATACTTTTATTGCATATATTATTCAATTATTCAAAGCTTTTCGCCGATAAAATAGTACCATAATCTTCAGGAAAATAATTATCTAACCTCTTATTATCTTTCCTGATAATTATTTTCCTGAGGATGCTGGTACTATTTTATCGTCGAAAAGCTTTGAATAAATATATTCATTAAAAGTATTCTTGTTTTTGAATTATTTTTAATTTATCATATATACATACACATATATATATATAATACGTTTTCTTGTTTAATAATTTAAAACAACATAGGTTATTCAAATACAAGAATAACTTGTTTACCAACGAAAAGCTTTGGATATAAATTAATAAATATTCATGTATTTGAATAATCTATGTTGTTTTAATATATATATATATATATATATATATATATATATATATATATATATATATATAAGTAGAGGGTGAGCTATTAGATGGAATTGCAAAAAACTTAAATTAGAAAGACATAAACCTTATGAACTCTCTGATTTGTTATAAAACTGCGTCTATTTTAAACCACTTTACATTTCTGTATAGCAGTTTTATAGTACAAGAACACAATTTCCAGTTGGAATAGATTTGCTTGTAAAAAAAATAATAGAATGTTATTAACATATTTTTACCAAGGTTACATTTTACCGGTTTTTTACATTGGTTAGGTTATTTTGTATTCTTCATTTTGTAGGCACTTCTTTGACTGTGCTACATTATAGTAATTTTTTGTTCACGTATAAAGAATATGTTTTTTAGTAAATAAGGGAATAAATGAGCACTATGTATTATACAAAACTATTATTAGTTTGTTAAATATAGGATATTTAATCTATAATTGATTCTCCCTCAATATTAATGTGTCAAATGTAATGAAATGCCAAGAAAGGGTGACCCCCATCCCGCCAAATGACTCGAATTCGCCCGTCCAATATGACCAACATCATGCATCTAAGACTAACACAGGTTTCGCCTGCAGATATATTTTAACGTCGTCAGTTGGGTTTCGGAAGTTTCGAGTACTATATTTAGGCCGGGTTACTTTTTCACTGTGTGCTAGTTTCGAGTACTATTTTTAGTCCGGGTTACTTTTTCACTGTGTGCCAGTTTCGAGTACTGTTTTTAGTCCGGGTCACTTTTTCACTGTGTGCCAGTTTCGAGTACTATATTTAGGCCGGGTTACTTTTTCACTGTGTGCCAGTTTCGAGTACTATATTAAGGCCTGGTTACTTTTTCACTGTGTGCCAGTTTCGAGTACTATTTTTAGTCCGGGTTACTTTTTTACTAAGACTGTGTGCCAGTTTCGAGTATTATTTTTGGGCCGGGTTACTTTTTTACTTCCACTGTGTGCCAGTTTCCAGTACTATTTTTAGGCTAGGTTACTTTTTTACTACGACTGTGTGCAAGTTTCGAGTACTATTTTTAGGCCTTGTTACTTTTTTACTACCACTGTGTGCTAGTTTTGAGTACTATATTTAGTTTTTTTTTTTATAATAAATAAAACCTCTAAACCACAAGTAACATTTATTTAAACCTTATGTACATTTCGATTGCCCAGTTATCATCAGAGGTATTTAAAAAATACAACTTGTATTTTTTAAATACCTCTGAAGATGATTGCTGGGCAATCGAAATGTACATAAGGTTTAAATAAATGTTACTTGTGGTTTAGAGGCTTTATTTATTTAAAAATAAACATTACGCCACAGTTGCTTCATACAGTTATACTATATTTAGGTCGGGCTACATTTTTACTTCTACTGTGTACCAGTTTTGAGTACCATATTTAGGCTGGGTTACTTTTTTACTTCTACAGTGTACCAGTTTTGAGTACTATATTTAGGAAGAGTTACTTTTCTACTTCTACTGTGTGCCAGTTTCGAGTACCATATTTAGGCTGGGTTACTTTTTTACTTCTACTGTGTGCCAGTTTCGAGTACTATTTTTAGGCTGGATTACTTTTTTAATTCTACTGTGTGCCAGTTTCGAGTACTATATTTAGGCTGGGTTACTTTTTTACTTCTACTGTGTGCCAGTTTCGAGTACTATTTTTAGGCTGGGTTACTTTTTTACTACGACTGTGTGCCAGTTTTGAGTACTATATTTAGGACGAGTTACTTTTCTACCTCTACTGTGTACCAGTTTCGAGTCCTATATTTAGGCCGGGTACTTTTTTACTTCTTATGTGTACCAGTTTCGAGTACTATATTTAGGCCGGGTTACTTTTTTACTACCCCTGTGTGCCAGTTTCGAGTACTATATTTAGGCCGGGTTACTGTTTTACTTCCACTGTGTACCAGTTTTGAGTAGTATATTTAGGACGAGTTACTTTTATACTTCTACTGTGCGCCAGTTTCGAGTACTATATTTAGGCCGGGTTACTTTTTCACTGTGTGCCAGTTTCGAGTACTATTTTTAGGCCGGGTTACTTTTTTACTTCCACTATGTGCCAGTTTCCTGTACTATTTGTAGGCCGGGTAACTTTTTTACTACGACTTGTGCCAGTTTCGAGTACTGTTTTTAGGCTGGGTTACTTTTTTACTACGACTGTGTGCAAGTTTCGAGTACTATATTTAGTCCGGGTTACTGTTTTACTTCTACTGTGTACCAGTTTCGAGTACTATTTTTAGACCTTGTTACTTTTTTACTACCACTGTGTGCTAGTTTTGAGTACTATATTTAGGTCGGGTTACTTTTTTACTTCTTATGTGTACCAGTTTTGAGTACTATATTTAGGCTGCGTTACTTTTTTTCTTCTACTGTGTACAAGTTTTGAGTACTATATTTAGGAAGAGTTACTTTTCTACTTCTACTGTGTGCCAGTTTCGAGTACTATATTTAGGCTGGGTTACTTTTTTACTTCTACTGTGTGCCAGTTTTGAGTACTATTTTTAGGCTGGGTTACTTTTTTACTACGACTGTCTGCCAGTTTCGAGTACTATATTTAGGCCGGGTTACTTTTTTACTTCTACTGTGTACCAGTTTTGAGTACTATATTTAGGACGAGTTACTTTTCTACTTCTACTGTGTGCCAGTTTCGAGTACTATATTTACCCCGAGTTACTTTTCTACTTCTACTGTGTACCAGTTTTGAGTACTATATTTAGGCTGCGTTACTTTTTTTCTTCTACTGTGTACAAGTTTTGAGTACTATATTTAGGAAGAGTTACTTTTCTACTTCTACTGTGTACCAGTTTCGAGTACTATATTTAGGCTGGGTTACTTTTTTACTTCTACTGTGTGCCAGTTTCGAGTACTATTTTTAGGCTGGGTTACTTTTTTACTACGACTGTCTGCCAGTTTCGAGTACTATATTTAGGCCGGGTTACTTTTTTACTTCTACTGTGTACCAGTTTTGAGTACTATATTTAGGCCGGGTTACTTTTTTACTTCTACTGTGTACCAGTTTCGAGTACTATATTTAGGAAGAGTTACTTTTCTACTTCTACTGTGTGCCAGTTTCGAGTACTATATTTAGGCTGGGTTACTTTTTTACTTCTACTGTGTGCCAGTTTCGAGTACTATTTTTAGGCTGGGTTACTTTTTTACTACGACTGTCTGCCAGTTTCGAGTACTATATTTAGGACGAGTTACTTTTCTACTTCTACTGTGTGCCAGTTTCGAGTACTATATTTAGGCTGGGTACTTTTTTACTTCTTATGTGTACCAGTTTCGAGTACTATATTTAGGCCGGGTTACTGTTTTAATACGACTGTTTGCCAATTTGGAGTACTATTTTTAGGCTGGGTTACTTTTTTACTACCACTGTATGCCAGTTTCGAGTACTATATTTAGGCCGGGTTACTTTCTTACTTCTACTGTGTATCAGTTTTGAGTACTATATTTAGGACGAGTTACTTTTCTACTTCTACTGTGTGCCAGTTTCGAGTACTATATTTACCCCGAGTTACTTTTCTACTTCTACTGTGTACCAGTTTTGAGTACTATATTTAGGACTAGTTACTTTTTTACTACTACTGTGTGCCAATTTCGAGTACTATATTTAGGCCGGGTTACTTTTTTACTTCTACTGTGTACCAGTTTTGAGTACTATATTTAGGACGAGTTACTTTTTTACTACCACTGTGTGCCAGTTTCGAGTACTATATTTAGGCCGGGTTACTTTTTTACTTCTACTGTGTACCAGTTTTGAGTGCTATATTTAGGACGAGTTATTTTTCTACTTCTACTGTGTGAAAGTTTCGAGTACTATTTGTAGGCTGGGATACTTTTTTACTACGACTGTGTGCCAGTTTCGAGTACTATTTTTAGGCCGGGTTACTTTTTCACTGTGTGCCAGTTTCGAGTACTATATTAATGCCTGGTTACTATTTCACTGTGTGCCAGTTTCGAGTCCTATATTTAGGCCGGGTACTTTTTTACTTCTTATGTGTACCAGTTTCGAGTACTATATTTAGGCCGGGTTACTTTTTTACTACCCCTGTGTGCCAGTTTCGAGTACTATATTTAGGCCGGGTTACTGTTTTACTTCCACTGTGTACCAGTTTTGAGTAGTATATTTAGGACGAGTTACTTTTATACTTCTACTGTGCGCCAGTTTCGAGTACTATATTTAGGCCGGGTTACTTTTTCACTGTGTGCCAGTTTCGAGTACTATTTTTAGGCCGGGTTACTTTTTTACTTCCACTATGTGCCAGTTTCCTGTACTATTTGTAGGCCGGGTTACTTTTTTACTACGACTTGTGCCAGTTTCGAGTACTGTTTTTAGGCTGGGTTACTTTTTTACTACGACTGTGTGCAAGTTTCGAGTACTATATTTAGTCCGGGTTACTGTTTTACTTCTACTGTGTACCAGTTTCGAGTACTATTTTTAGACCTTGTTACTTTTTTACTACCACTGTGTGCTAGTTTTGAGTACTATATTTAGGTCGGGTTACTTTTTTACTTCTTATGTGTACCAGTTTTGAGTACTATATTTAGGCTGCGTTACTTTTTTTCTTCTACTGTGTACAAGTTTTGAGTACTATATTTAGGAAGAGTTACTTTTCTACTTCTACTGTGTGCCAGTTTCGAGTACTATATTTAGGCTGGGTTACTTTTTTACTTCTACTGTGTGCCAGTTTCGAGTACTATTTTTAGGCTGGGTTACTTTTTTACTACGACTGTCTGCCAGTTTCGAGTACTATATTTAGCCCGGCTTACTTTTTTACTTCTACTGTGTACCAGTTTTGAGTACTATATTTAGGACGAGTTACTTTTCTACTTCTACTGTGTGCCAGTTTCGAGTACTATATTTACCCCGAGTTACTTTTCTACTTCTACTGTGTACCAGTTTTGAGTACTATATTTAGGCTGCGTTACTTTTTTTCTTCTACTGTGTACAAGTTTTGAGTACTATATTTAGGAAGAGTTACTTTTCTACTTCTACTGTGTACCAGTTTCGAGTACTATATTTAGGCTGGGTTACTTTTTTACTTCTACTGTGTGCCAGTTTCGAGTACTATTTTTAGGCTGGGTTACTTTTTTACTACGACTGTCTGCCAGTTTCGAGTACTATATTTAGGCCGGGTTACTTTTTTACTTCTACTGTGTACCAGTTTTGAGTACTATATTTAGGCCGGGTTACTTTTTTACTTCTACTGTGTACCAGTTTCGAGTACTATATTTAGGAAGAGTTACTTTTCTACTTCTACTGTGTGCCAGTTTCGAGTACTATATTTAGGCTGGGTTACTTTTTTACTTCTACTGTGTGCCAGTTTCGAGTACTATTTTTAGGCTGGGTTACTTTTTTACTACGACTGTCTGCCAGTTTCGAGTACTATATTTAGGACGAGTTACTTTTCTACTTCTACTGTGTGCCAGTTTCGAGTACTATATTTAGGCTGGGTACTTTTTTACTTCTTATGTGTACCAGTTTCGAGTACTATATTTAGGCCGGGTTACTGTTTTAATACGACTGTTTGCCAATTTGGAGTACTATTTTTAGGCTGGGTTACTTTTTTACTACCACTGTATGCCAGTTTCGAGTACTATATTTAGGCCGGGTTACTTTCTTACTTCTACTGTGTATCAGTTTTGAGTACTATATTTAGGACGAGTTACTTTTCTACTTCTACTGTGTGCCAGTTTCGAGTACTATATTTACCCCGAGTTACTTTTCTACTTCTACTGTGTACCAGTTTTGAGTACTATATTTAGGACTAGTTACTTTTTTACTACTACTGTGTGCCAATTTCGAGTACTATATTTAGGCCGGGTTACTTTTTTACTTCTACTGTGTACCAGTTTTGAGTACTATATTTAGGACGAGTTACTTTTTTACTACCACTGTGTGCCAGTTTCGAGTACTATATTTAGGCCGGGTTACTGTTTTACTTCTACTGTGTACCAGTTTTGAGTGCTATATTTAGGACGAGTTATTTTTCTACTTCTACTGTGTGAAAGTTTCGAGTACTATTTGTAGGCTGGGATACTTTTTTACTACGACTGTGTGCCAGTTTCGAGTACTATTTTTAGGCCGGGTTACTTTTTCACTGTGTGCCAGTTTCGAGTACTATATTAATGCCTGGTTACTATTTCACTGTGTGCCAGTTTCGAGTACTATTTTTAGTCCGGGTTACTTTTTTACTAAGACTGTGTGCCAGTTTCGAGTACTATTTTTAGGCCGGGTTACTTTTTTACTTCCACTATGTGCCAGTTTCCAGTACTATTTGTAGGCCGAGTTACTTTTTTACTACGACTGTGTGCCAGTTTCGAGTACTATTTTTAGGCCTTGTTACTTTTTTACTACCACTGTGTGCTAGTTTTGAGTACTATATTTAGGTCGGGTTACTTTTTTACTTCTACTGTGTACCAGTTTTGAGTACTATATTTACGCTGGGTTACTTTTTTACTTCTACTGTGTGCCAGTTTCGAGTACTATTTTTAGGTCGAGTTACATTTTTACTTCTACTGTGTGCCAGTTTCGAGTACTATATTTAGGCCGGGTACTTTTTTACTTCTTATGTGTACCAGTTTCGAGTACTATATTTAGGCCGGGTTACTTTTTTACTACCCCTGTGTGCCAGTTTCGAGTACTATATTTAGGCCGGGTTACTGTTTTACTTCTACTGTGTACCAGTTTTGAGTACTCTAGTTAGGACGAGTTACTTTTCTACTTCTACTGTGTGCCAGTTTCGAGTACTATATTTAGGCCGGGTACATTTTTACTTCTTATCTGTACCAGTTTCGAGTACTATATTTAGGTCGGGTTACTGTTTTACTTCTACTGTGTACCAGTTTTGAGTACAATATTTAGGCCGGGTTACTTTTTCACTGTATGGCAGTTTCGAGTACTTATTTTAGGCCGGGTTACTTTTTTACTTCCACTATGTGCCAGTTTCCAGTACTATTTGTAGGCCGGGTTACTTTTTCACTACGACTTGTGCCAGTTTCGAGTACTATTTTTAGGCTGGGTTACTTTTTTACTCCGACTGTGTGCAAGTTTCGAGTGCTATTTTTAGGCCTTGTTACTTTTTTACTACCACTGTGTGCTAGTTTTGAGTACTATATTTAGGTCGGGTTACTTTTTTACTTCTGCTGTGTACCAATTTTGAGTACTATATTTAGGCTGGGTTACTTTTTAACTTCTACTCTGTACCAGTTTTGAGTACTATATTTAGGAAGAGTTACTTTTCTACTTCTACTGTGTGCCAGTTTCGAGTACTATATTTAGGCTGGGTTACTTTTTTACTTCTACTGTGTGCCAGTTTTGAGTACTATATTTAGGACGAGTTACTTTTCTACTTCTACTGTGTGCCAGTTTCGAGTACTATATTTAGGCCGGTTACTTTTTTACTTCTTATGTGTACCAGTTTCGAGTACTATATTTAGGCCCGGTTACTTTTTTACTACCCCTGTGTGCCAGTTTCGAGTACTATATTTAGGCCTGGTTACTTTTTTACTACGACTGTGTGCCAGTTTCGAGTACTATTTTTAGGCCGGGTTACTTTTTTACTTCCACTGTGTGCCAGTTTCCAGTACTATTTGTAGGCCGGGTTACTTTTTTACTACGACTGTGTGCCAGTTTCGAGTACTATTTTTAGGCTGGGTTACTGTTTTACTACGACTGTTTGCCAGTTTGGAGTACTATTTTTAGGCTTGGTTACTTTTTTACTACCACTGTGTGCTAGTTTCGAGTACTATATTTAGGCCGGGTTACTTTTTTACTTCTACTGTGTACCAGTTTTGAGTACTATATTTAGGACGAGTTACTTTTATGCTTCTACTGTGTGCCAGTTTCGAGTACTATCTGTAGGCCGGGTTACTTTTTTACTTCTACTGTGTACCAGTTCTGAGTACTATATTTAGGACGAGTTACTTTTTTACTACCACTGTGTGCCAGTTTCGAGTACTATATTTAGGCCGGGTTACTGTTTTAATTCTACTGTGTACCAGTTTTGAGTACTATATTTAGGACGAGTTACTTTTATACTTCTACTGTGCGCCAGTTTCGAGTACTATATTTAGGCCGGGTTACTTTTTCACTGTGTGCCAGTTTCGAGTACTATTTTTAGGCTGGGATACTTTTTTACAACGACTGTGTGCCAGTTTCGAGTACTATTTTTAGGATGGGTTACTTTTTTACTACCACTGTGTGCCAGTTTCGAGTACTATTTTTAGGCTGGGTTCCTTTTTTACTACCACTGTGTGCCAGTTTCGAGTACTATTTTTAGGCCATGTTACTTTTTTACTATCACTGTGTGCCAGTTTCGAGTACTATATTTAGGCCGGGTTACTTTTTTACTTCCACTGTTTGCCAGTTTCGAGTACCATATCGTTTCTCTCGTTAAAATTCATACGTGTGTATCTCTTTTTAGCCTTAGAGCTTGGAATGTATTATGAAAATGTTATTCCTAAATGGTTAATAGTCCATTTGATAATTAATTTTTATATTTTTTTTCATAATAACTTTAATTGAGTTTAGTTAAAATTTAACAAGACTAATAATTTCATAATCGTAGGATTAAACGTATTTCCGAAAATATTTAGTCTATTGATTTAAATGAAGTTAAATCTAATTCGCTATTAGCGTGATTAATTTTCCTGCGAGCGTCGTTTTGTAGTTTTATATATATTTATGTATATGTACAGTATTACAAAAGTTTTACTAACAAGAATATTAACTTACATTGCACTGTAAGTGCATTATATAACTTGCATTGTCAAAAATATTCCCCTAGTATCCCACTTATGGTTTTCTTCGCCATTCAACAGCCTGTTTTTCGGTTCGAATTTTCCGGACCTATAAACTCGTTAGTTTAGTCGAGTGCGAAATATAGAGAAAATACCAGCCAACGACAGGTAGTGAATCTGGTAGCTGCAGGTAACGTCATCTCATCGATCTGAGATCACTTAAACGAGCCAGCTATTACAAACAGGATGTAACCTTTTACTAAAGACCACAACACAAGTAAATCTTTGAATGTTGATATTTGTAATTATGCACACCGTCTACGGCCCGAGGAGGGATATTTTTCAAAATTCCTTTTAGGGGGGGATTCTAAAATCAATTTCGGGGAACAACTTCGCCATTTAACCCTGCTACGGCGGTACGCATCATATGGTACACTCAGTGTTGAGGGTAGTCAATGAATCGAGCATGAGGATCTAGATTATTGGGTTTACGTTAGGGAGTAAGTACGTGTGCCTCTAAAGGTTTGCTCTTTGAGTTGATATGTAAGGTAACTAGTGAACAGACTCGATCGTGACTGTATTCTTTATAGCTTTGGCGCAATCATGTTGTCGGTCGCTGTTATTATAGTCCGAGTTTATGTACTAAGTGGCCAAACCGATGCTTTAGTAAACAGCTATATCCACGTCGGTCAATAAGGACTTCATTCCGCATCCACCTTGATTTGTCTTTTATACCCCCGTATAAAGCGTTCACAGACCGTAAATATTTTATGTCTTTATTGTGAACGTATATTAAAATTTGCTTTTATTCTGTTTTACGACCGTCTATGATGAGGTTTGCTGTTCCGTATGGAATTTTAAACCGTGGCAATGACATCGGGGGCTGTAAATATGTTCAGATAACAGCTGTATTTATTGCAGAATGGAATCGAAATAAGTTCACTTGGATGTTATATAAGATTAATTATTATAAAGTAAGTACTTTATTTTTTCAAGTAATTATTTTTTTTGCTGGAAAGTACTGATTTGCACGAGAGAAATTGGCTAACTGTAAAGGGACGCTCTTCATATTGTAGCCTAAATTAGGTGATATCATGATTTTACTCACACACTCACTTATACACGAACCGATACATACCTACACACGCGCGCTCTCAACCAAGTTTAAAACTACGTTTATGGTATTAAATACTGAATTTCTGATAGTGAATACTTACGCCATAAACATTTAAAATACCCGCGTAAAAATACAATGTTTAAAAGTAAGTCGTACTGATCTAAAGTGAAACTAAAACCCCATTTCAGCTATTTTACTATTATATAATAATGTTAATCGTTTAGAAAAATATTTTATTTAATTTGTGTCTGAATGTGGTTTTCTGAAAAATAAATCAAATGCGTGCGATGTAATTCTAACCCATGTAGAAATGTAGCTTGCTATTTGTGTGAAACTGAAATTGCGAGGGGCATTTAATTTTAAATATAAATATTAAATACAATTTATTAAATTATTTACCTGAAGTGGCTGCCATCCATTGACGCAGAAGCGAAGCTCTCTCGAGCTCGGGCATATCTGTAACTTTGAGCATTGACAAGCTATTTTATGGTAACATGTAAAGTGCAAGAATTTGATTCAAGAAAAATATACTTTTCTAAATAAAATATAAGCTTTTACATTAATTATATTTACACCTAAATAAAGTATTCATTAAGTGGACTTAACTAATTAAATAAAAAGTACTTATAAATACATGTTATGTTTAAATAATAAGTTTATTACATAAATATACATTTTATGCCTAATAACTACAAAAGCTGAATGCTCATTTAGTGTATACAGAAGGTGATGTAATGGGTGACCTTAATGTGCAGAACTGTCGACTAATTCGAGAACCTGATTGTAGTTTATGAAAATTAACTTCCATAGGGCCAGGCGAGATACGAGGAGTTATTGCAATATTGAGAAAATGTCACAGTGTATACTAACCCTAAACGTACCGTCGAATACTTGCGCGTGTGTGCATACAAGCGTTGTGCGGATAATTCTTGTAGAATCACTGGTAACAATGCTTGAGTCTATAGTTTGATTTAATGCAGAGTACGAACGTGTTTGTGGCGTGGTAGAGATGCGGTGTTGTCGGTTTGAGAATTAACTACTGAGCGACGAACAGAAGTTTAACGTAGAATTGGCTCAACGACCCAGCAAGATGTGGATTTACCATTCGCCCAGACGGAAGCAGCCCCCACTCCTTCTGACAGATTACACTTTCGTAGAATCATATTCTGTTTTAAATCAAACTATAAAACGGCCAGTTTTGTCTTCACATGGTTTACGTTTAAGAAGCGTGGTAAATTTGCTTGACAGAGATCACAATAATGTGGGAGTACATTCTCGTAGTCATACTTTAGGATCTATGTCGAATGTAAACACTCTCGACGCTTAGAAGCGGTTTAGCTCAACAAGGGCAATGGGTACACATTTGCAGAACTGAACGCACATGGACTAATTTTGTTGGATACATTAACATCCTCCTACTTTGATTGCCCAGTTTAGTAAGGACACGACCTATCCTTTCCAGTGAAATGTTGCTGGGAACCGTTTAATCTACGGGGAGAGATATATTGATCGCTACAGGCGAAGGTAGCATATAAGGTGGAACAAGGAGGTCCGATCCGTGAAAACGTTATATAAAATTTATCACTTGATTATACATTTTAATAAATAACTAGCTCTCCTATTACACACGTGTACACAAGCAAAACTAATTTGTCCGAACAAACTTGAAGCGAGTGAATGTTGCATTGTCATCAAATCCTGACTCGTACCAAAAATTTCAAGTCAATAAAATAATGTTTAAATAATCTTGCTGAAAAGGAACAGAAGGAATATCAGGTTATTATTCAGTTCTGACGTATATTGGAACAATTTCTTGTCTTTAGCTGTCACCTAATTAGATTTGTTTAAACAACTATTGTTGAAACCAATGCAGAGACAAGGAAGTGAGTGAATATTTCATTGTCATCTAATTCTTACCTATGTTTAAAATATCAAGTGTCTAGCTGATTGGAAAGGTAGTTTAAACTCAATCGCGAAATTCCATCCGGACAGACGGACAAATATGACGGGAAACGGGGTGTAGGGCAGTAAGCCAGCCAGCCTCCCTGTCTGACTCGCTCTCGGAGCAAGGGGAAATGAGATAAAGAGACGTAGGGGACTTTCCACTCCAGTGGGTAAACCAAGAGTTTAAGAGCTTCTTGGAAAACCAACTCATTCTAACTTATTCGACGCGACAAAAACTCGAGTGACTATTGTATTGTGATCTAATTCTGACCTATGTTTGCAATTTCAGTTCTTTAGCTCATATGGAAGTTAGTTTAAAATCTATTGAAAAATTCTACCTGAACAGACAGACAGATATTACGAAAACAGAAGTAATAAAAACGTAGTAAAATGAGAAGTGAATCTGAAACCATGTGGTATTTTTAAATATCGAAAGTAGAATTTTTAATGTTAATAACAAAATAAGGTAGAAATTGTTATTATTTCTTTATAAAGAACTAATGAGATTTTATCTAAAGTAAATAATTTTTGTATTGTTTTTATTAATTTCTATCTCAAATACTTGTGCATGATAAATTAGAAATTTTTTCTGTAAATGTTTTTGTAATATTATCGGAGTAGAAAAAGGATTCCTAAGAAAAATTAAAATTGAACGAAATTTGTTTTTGCTTTTTGGTAGAAGATAAATATTTATCACATTAAATCAATTCTTATATACGTTACTGGTCGGGGAGTGAATGATAGACCCCTCAATACGCTACCCTCATTAAAAATATACCTGAGTGAGATAGTGTGTCGACGACTGCTTTAAGTCTTACTTCAAGTTTTTTGGCTTACTCACATTATGCAAAGAATATTGAACATTAAATTTAACTATTTATAATATAACTTACTAGCAATATTTCCATATTAAACTTATAAAACCTATATTCATCGCGTTTTTAAATTGAATTCCTCCACAGTTTGCTCTAGATTTAATTTATTACGGTAGAACCTCTTTAATTCGTCACCTTCTGTAATTCGTCACAAGAATAACAAACATCGTCTGCACTGTCACATAGTATAGGCACCATCAGAAAAGAATTCTTCAGTACAAAAGAAAATGAGCCTTTTTTTAAAAAAATTAAAAGTAAATAGATTTAACATACCTTATATTTTCTTGTCTGTGTTATTGTTCTTACAATGTACTCTAAAATGTTTGTTTGTCTTTTATTAAAATAGAGTAGCTTGTATTTGTATATACAAACTTCACTGACGGCTACTAATGTGTTTATCGTTTCTGTAATAGTGTTGTTGAGTTTTTCGGCAGACATAAACAATATAACTACAACAATAACTACACAAGACACATTTTTAATTATGTGCTATGTTTACCCACAATTACAAGTTAACTTCACGACTTCCGTAATTCGAATTTTTCACTCCCTCGATGCCGAACGTGACGAATTAGAGAGGTTCTACTGTAACTATAATAATATTAGTTTATTAATTATTAGTATGTTATTGTAGAATCAATAATAATACATTTTTTAAAGTAAAAAAAATTAAAAATGCCTGATACAGGGATAGACAACCTATTACAGGCAAATAGGAAAGTATTTTGGAGCAGAAATAATTCCAAAAGGCTCTTAATCAAGCCAGAAGTTCAGGAAAGGCCTGAGAAATGCAATGGAAGGAGGTTTGGGAAAGTACATTGCATTCGGGTTAGGACTTCGGACAAGAGCCCTCGAAATGGCGCCCCATCTGATATATGCAAACAGTGCTTAGATCTTACGCTATATTAAAGCTGAAGCATTCGACTACTTACATTAATGAGAGCGTGTCATCGCAAATCACTTGAAGAGATGTGCTTCTGTATTGTTCTCTAAGAGCACAACACTGTGAAGCCACTTATCGGATGAAGCGATAACGCATAAACTTAGATCGCTAATCTTATCATTGCTTGTAATTAATCTGGCCGGGTCACATCAGACTATTTCTGAAGCTTCCATATCACATACACGAACTCTTAACAAAGTAAACAGCTACCAAACATATTTGGGTACTGTTAAAGTGAGAATTTTCTTTTTTTTTTAAGTTGTTATTATTTTTCATGTATTACTGAAAGTTATTTATAAAGAGTGGTATAAACGTTCATTTCATACACTATTTGTGTAATTATAATAAATTATTATTTTTTTAAAAATATGTAAAGGTTTTTGATCGGTGTAGCTCAAGTTATATGTTACGATAAGTGGCCGTACCTGTATCTTGGTAAATATTGTGCTTTACTAGTAATTCTTAAGATTTACCGTCATGAATTGGTATATGTAAACATTTTATGACTGTGAGATGGGTTTTCTGGCTTTTGCCATTGGAAATTGGAAGATGCTAGGTTTTATTGATGACTCTTGGTAAATAATGGTTTTGGGAATAATGGGAATAATAATAATAATAATAACAGTTATTGCAATCACATGTCAAACAAAACCTTACATATTTCTCTTACTTCTTACAAACATATTGTGTATTTCTTTTGTGATTAGGTTTTTAATTATAAATACTAGTTTACGTAATATTGTATCTACTTGTCAACATTTACCGTGTCTCTGAGGTAAAAGATAACACTTATCTGGCAAATAATCGGAACTATCTCTGGACACTAATAAGTTCAGACTTCATTCTAGCTATTAATCTAGGCCTAATAGTTATTAAATCTTACTTGTACAAGAAATATTAAGATTTACCGATATAACTCACTAGATTTCATAGTAACACTCATCCACGCACGCACACACACACACACACACACACACGCGCGCGTTCGCGTACACGTGATTTCTGAGGCGACGATAGTAATTGTTGCCCAAAAGGTTAAAATTGCTTCCTACGTCTTTCATGGTGTCAAGTCCTGTTACGAAAGCTCTGTGACAGGTGACTTTCTCATTTCCCCCACCCATCACATCCCCAATGTTAAGGATATTGCCTACATCAGGAAATGGGTCAAATTGGGTGAAAATTCGTGTAGTTTTTGTATATCTTACACGTCATGGGCTATTTTTCAATCATGAGAATCCTATTGCCGGCAGTTTTATGAATTTTTCCAGGATGTGAGACAATCGATTGTAGCTCAGCTTCTTACTAGCCAATCGATGTAGCCGACGCCTATATTACTGTATTTGCGACGGCCTTCATCTCCTTCCTGTAAATGGTATTGTACTTCAGCACCGAGTGACACTTCTGGGATTATTTTTGGCTTCTGGCATTTTTATCTCAATTCAGCCCCCGGACACCTTGCAGAGGCCACCTCCGAGCATGCCCGACCAATTTTGATGCCAGGGTTGGACTCAGCACCCTCAAAACCCCTTTTTGGTCGATTTTCAAACACTTTGGAATTTTAAAATAAAAAGTATATATAGATGGATTTCATCTCCCCACATGCAGTTTTCGAAAAATGGAGTTTTTTTTTGGTTTTTCTGGAGTTTTTTTTCTGAAGACAATAAAAAAAATCTCACCTGATACGAGCTGTTTAAAAATATTCTCCAATATTTTCTAATTTCATTAGACTACAATAAGGATCTTACTAAAGTGAAATATAATTTTTATATACTACTCTTTCTGAAAACATACTCTATCGAGTGTATTAGATGACGCAACAGCTAATCTATTTAGTACACTTGATTTCATTTTCATTAGTCTCTTTTGTAAAGTAGCACTCAAATATGATAACGCATTCTTTTTAAATAAGTATTTGTTCATGCGGTACATTTTGTAATGTCACGAGTTTTTTAAAATTACAATGCAACGAATGTTCTAAGTCTTTGCTTGAATTAGTTTTAAAAATAAAGAAGTAGAAGAGAATCCCGTGATATTCATCATGGCAGTCATAACAATGTGCAATGTGAGTAACATTTTATCAAAGGATTGTGATAAATTGATTTCCATTTTGATATGTCCTGGTGGCATAATAGTGGTGGGTTGCTACCCACGTGTTCCTGTTACTTCCAGTAATACCTGAATGCATCCATATTCCTCCAGGCCAACTAGTTCAAGCCTAGTTGGCACCCTGAACAAGTGAGTCCCTATATTTCTTAGTACGAGAGATTATTCTTGCTGTTATTTCACTACCTCTCTCCATTCCACACTTAATACTTGACCAAATACATTTTTAAACCACTAATTTGATAAATGTCACGATTTCGTTATATATAGAAAGGTTATTGGGTAGGAAAAGTACCAACGAACGTGATATTTTAAAATAGTTTTTGTTTATATAAACTTGATCCCAATCCACTTACGTTAAAGAGAAACGCTATTTGTAAATCTAAGTAATAGCAATAGCAATAGCTCAGGTAAGACATTTTGTAAATCCAGCTTAGGGACAACTGTTAGGACCACCATTGATATCTCTTTACGGGAGACATCTCGCAGACCATTCCGCAGAATTAATTTCTAGTCGCCTAATTGAGTTGGAGTTGCGAATAACAAAACACTGGCCATCGTGTTATAAACATTTGTAAACCACACTGACATGTGGTCAAAGCGATCGTATTTTGGATCCCTTAGAAGGAAGTGACTGCCTGTGACGTAGGACTCGAGGTGACGAGGTCTGGCATCTACAAAATTGCTAACCACAGATAACTTACGTACGGCCATCATTGTTTAGGTAAAGTCAGGAATTTGAACTTTGACATCAGTTAGAGATGTTTTAATGGCCTACGTCACTTCCGGTGTAACGAGCGGGCACAGATTTATGAAACCCAGCAGAGTAGGTGTACTGACATATCTATTCTTTACCATGTACCAGGGACTATATATATCCTTACTATAATCCTGCCTAGGTTTACATTTTTTTTATATCCTTCGTAGGCGGTAATAAACATTTTGGTTGATCACCTTAAATCAGTCATATTTAAGGATATTACGAGGAAAATGATTCATTAACCACCCCAAATCGAGCAAATAATTAACAAATATAGTCATAAACGTTGTATATTTATTTGTTTTAATATTCCTTATGAAATAAAACAACTATGTAGCTAAACTTTATGCTATTGTTTGTCGATTGCATTCTTATCTCTCTACATTAAATACTTTCTTAAAAAAATACAGATATTATTTACATACATAAATTTAATATACAAGTATTTTTTAAAATAAATTCGCTTCCTGCATTAAACAGGAAAATATTTCACCATACACTATTAACATATATTCCTTTAGAGGGACTGTTAATAATATATACAACTTTTCTTTGGGCTCTGTATAGTCCTCGTTGTATCAGATAAATAAATTTTAAATAGTATTAACAAGTGAAAAATAATTTTCACACTAGGAATCCTGGTGCAAATGTTCACTTCCCTAGTGTTTACTCGCTTTACGTCATCGGCCCTGTAACTCTGGAAGTTCCGTTCGGCCGTGTGTAGTTGTGCATTGACATTGGTCACAGAACTGGGTTCAACTGTTAAATGTGCACAGTCTTTGTATCGTCCACAGGTTCACGCTTCGCAGTACTTTCACTCAACTCGTGTTGGATCTCTTGCAACGTCTTGTTTCTTGTCTCTATTACGTGATAGAGGGAAAAGTAAACACCGAACGCGCAACTCACGGCGAATATCCAGTAGTTGACGTAAAGCCCGACCGCGTCGCCAATGGACTGGTACATTTTGTTGGTTACGAATGAGGTTAAGGATATGAGCGTCGACGTGATACCGGATGCCAGTCCGCGAGTGTTTGCCGGGAACATTTCGCCTTGTATCATACTGGGAACACAACCGAGACCGACAGGGAAGAACACGGCGTACAGGAGAAATCCAAGAAAGGCGAACCAGGTAATGCTATGGGCGTCGTAGTCCGTGTTAGAGTCGAGGAAGAACCAGGCTCCAACGATGGCGGTGGCTACGGCACACCCGGCACACGATATGGCGAGCAGAGGTCGACGGCCGAGTTTGTCCACCAGTATTGTCGACCACACACCGACAACGATCCATACTAGACACATGATAATCGCGCTCGTGTTGGGTGTGAGGATACCTGTTTGTGGTAGCGCTGTGGAAGCGTACGCCATTATCACACTTATTCCGGACATTCTTTGTAGTGCTGCCAACATCTCGGCTGTTAAAAGAGCTTTTCTGTTTCCAGCAGTTGAAATCAGATCAATGAGTCTGCCTTTGTTTCTCATGTCAACTATTACAGCCGCTTCGATGGTTGTCAGTTCTTCCTCGACCTCCTTCACACCTTTACAGCGCAGCCAGGCCAAGGATTTTGCAGCCGACTTGCGCTTCTGCTTCATAAGGTAGTAATATGGCGACTCTGGGATGCACATCATGCAGAACACAAACAGTATCGGTATAACGGCTGAGACAATGCTGAGGGTCGTGAACGACACGACTGGGCCAATGGCGTACTCGTACATAATACCGTTATACGCCATTAGTATAAACACTGAGTTCAAAGCGCCTCGAACCTTTGGCTCCGCTATTTCGCAGAGGTAGATAGGTGCAACGGTGTACGCACTGCCTCCCCACATGCCTCCCAGGAAGCGCGCAATGTAAATGCCCATCGGGTTCTGGACGAAGATCAAGAACATCCACGATAAGATGGCGACCGACGACAGCACCAGCATCGTCATCTTCCTGCCGATGGCGTCTATCATCCACCCTGTGGGCATTGGGCTCAGTGTGCTTCCGATATAGAGCACCGACACCATCCAGGATATTTGTTCGGGTGTCAGATGGACCGGTGAAGAAGGAGATTTCAGCGTCTGTAACGTTGGCGATGGCCAGCCGAGGAACATCCCCATCAAGAAGAGGCCGATCGTCGCTGGAATCAAACAGACAGTGTTAAGAATCTTTCTGTAATAATATACTGTTAAACGTAATGTAAAATATTGTGGTTATTGGTAATGAATGCCCTAAAGCATAAAAATGACTATAATCGAAACATGTCCAATCCATAGAGTCTTACATTAGTGGGTTTTCTATGAAATGAAATGGGAAGTAGCATTTGATTTTTTAAATCTATTATAGGGATACTGTATTGAACAAAACGTGTACGCTAGTGTGTGCATTGAAGAAATTGCATAATATTCTCTACTGTAAAAAATTGAAGTTAGTTTTTTGTCTATATTAACATTTGTTTTTAAAAAAATATATAAACTAATTCCTATATTATAAACAAGTGCATAATTAGTTCTTTATTTATTTACAAAGTCGGTGATATTGGCCAACCAAACGTCATTTAAATAAAAATATACCTGAAGATTTAGAAGGTCGTCAAAAACAGGGAAAACACAAAATATTTCCTGGTGGGAATTTTTTTCAAATACAAAAACTTTGAAAACGATAAAAATAATCTCAATTTTTAAAACACCATAAAATCGAAAATTTGTTTTATAAATCGCCAGTGCTGCACCGCATTAAGTGCCCAGGTAGGGTGGATTTGTTTACAAAAAACAAACAAAATAAGTTTCAAGATATTAAAAACTGTTGATTTACTGATTTAATATAGTTATTAACTAACCACTTTAGGGTAATGTTTCAAAAATATTTTTTTCATTTTCAGACAGTTTTTCTATGTAAAGTAAAGTGGCCTTATAGCAAAACTGTCCGAGGATGAAAACAAATAGCTGTCGAAACATTCCGTTGAAATGGTTAATTAATAAACTATACTTGACTTGTCTTTTTATCTTATCTAAAATTTTTGCGAGTGTAAACATTAACTACTAAATAAAGTTTGCTGACATAAGCTAACTTGTTCAAAAGTTAAGTGGGTTCTATATTGGTATCGGCTTCGTATTTGCATCGCCGCACAGAACAAGGAGGCAGTGTTTCACTTCAGTGATTGCGTTGTGCATTATTTAAATTTGGTTTATAAGCAAACATAACCCAATCGGACTCTTGGTTGCGATATTGTAATGTAGCTACGTTGAGTATGTGGCATAGATGGGTTTTCTGTTTACAAAAAAAACCTCACCAAGTTTTTCGTATTTTGCAGGTGGAGTATCAAGTTTTAATATTTTTTCATGTTTTAGAAGTCTTTTTACATAACCATAATTTTATATCGAAAATAGTTGAAGTTAGTTGCCGATAATTACAAAAAAAATCTGTATTTGTTTGAAAATATGCATTGGAGTCCCATAACGTCTTTAATTTTCTCTGGAAAACTTTAATTTAAATTTAAAGTTTTCCTTAAGCAATCTAAGTCAAAGTGGTTTTGAACCACTAATAATACAGCTGCATTCAGTTGAAGGATGAATCCTAATCTTAAATATCACAGGTAAAATCCTTCCTGTAAGAAGGTTTCCTCCGTCGTGTAATATTAACGCCTCGTGTGCTCCATTTAAGGCCCGCTGGAAGATCCGATATAAACAGTACCTACAACTTCTGCGCTTATTTAAGTCTTTTTTCACACTTGTAAAACAATAAAAACTGTCTCATTGATTAAAATAAATAAACGTTGAACATTAATAAATAATTAAAATACATTAAGGATATTGCTTATTAATTAATAAAAATATGTTCTCTTTAATGCATCGATAATAACATCTAATTGCATTATGTTTTTATTAATATTTTGTATGTTGTTACAGTGTGTTACCATAGTTTTGCAACTACCTGAGGGTTCAGTGATTCCGCTCGGTATATTCCGCTAATGCGAGTGTTGGGTACCTGTTTCCAGCAAAAACAGGGATGCTGTATCACTTGCTGCGTCCGAACGGAGCCCCCGATTCTACGGTACCACTTAGATACCTGTATGACTTCCGAGAATCATCCAATATTTAATCCTTTATATACCTCTCGTTATGTCCGTAGATTACTTGAATTCTTCCTTGTTTTTGTATACCAACAAGGGGATAGGGCCATACAAAGCAGCTTTAATTCACAGGAGACTGTACAGGGAGGATAGGACCGTATTGAGCAGATGTGTTCTTCAGTGGACCTGCGGATGGGTCTGTAAAAAGCCTGCTTTCTTCAAAGGGGATTATATAAGAGGAGATTGTCGTAAGAAGAAGGTCATTAACAGGAGTTTGTACGTGGAGATAGTCATAAAGAATATGTATGCTATACAAGGGAATTGTACGAGAATATATAACCGTATTGAGCAGGTGTACTCCACGGGATACCTGCAGAAGCGGATTTCCTGTCTACTTCAAAGGGTATCTGTACAAAATGATATAGCTGTAAGTTCCAGTCTACGTCAAAACGCATAATAAAAGAGAAGAAAGTCGTAAGCAGCAGTAACAGTAGATTGTTCAAGGAGACAGAGTCATAAAGAATAGGTAGGTACAAGGAAATAGAATCGTATCGAGCAAGTCTATTGTGCAGGGGATCTTGCCTGGAAGATAGAGCTGTAAACATTTGGTGTACTTTAAACAATAATTCTACATCCTTCAGCCAAAATTACCCCCACAACCTTTACCTCTGGTGTATCCGCACGTGTGTAGTGATTCTCTCCACGAGATCTTACCTACCCACATCTATCTACCCCTTAGTAATTATGCACCCGACATAAATGAATAGGCACCAACATCTGACTCCGGTAGGGCGGATGTTTACCTTAAGCTATTTATTTGGCATTTCCTTATAGCATCACAAAAGGAAACTAATATCCTGCCTAACTGTTTAAAAACCATTTATTTTTACGTTTATGACTCTATTAAGCTTTATAACGTTATAGTTTTAAATCTATGAGATTATAATCTAAGAAATTAGATTTTTAATCTAGACTATAAATTGTTTTTTATAATCTTAGGCTATGAATTTTGTATAATGAAACTACATTATCGGAAAACTGCAATCTATGGTTTGAAAGCCAGAATAACTACCAGGAATATGAAATCATTTCAAATTAGAAAAATGTATATTTACTAGTTTCCTGTTACTTTATTGATTATTCTAAAACATTTAGTCTTACATTTAAACAAAGAAAATTCATTAAAAATTAAAGTCTTAATCTTTACTAATGTAAATTGATGTAAATGAAGCCAATGTAAATTGTATGAAATGGAAACATAAAATATTGGGTTTAGTGTTTTTACCGTCAACTTTTGTTAAGTCTAGGTAGATTAATTTGCAGGTGGCTGAATCTACTTGTAATAGTAAGGGTTTGTAATTTGAACTGTTGAATCATCCTTTGTTTTATCGCTTGTCATTTGATCTATAAATCGTTTTATAGAACAAAGTGTACAGAAAATATCTTCCGGGGTAAGTATATAGTGTGTGTATAAGGGCAAGGAGATCAAGGAAACTTTTGCCGTGTGTAGGAGATGTGGAAACGTCATTGAATCAGTTGCAGTACTAAGTTGGGGACTCAAAACTTCATTAAATCAGTGGCGACTCGAAACGTTTTTGAATAAGTGGCGGCACTAAGTTGAGGACTCGAAACGTCATTGAATCAGTAGCAACACTAATTTGGAGACTCAAAACTTCATCGAATCAGTGGCGATACGAAGTTGGGTACTCGAAACGTCTTTGAATCAGTGGGCGGCACTGAGTTGAGGACTTGAAACTTCAATGAATCACTAGCGATGTTAAGTTAAGGGCTCAAAATGTTATTGAATCAGAGGTGATACTATGTTTGGGACTCGATACTTCATTTAATCAGTGGCGATACTAAGTTGAGGGCTCGAAACTTCATTGAATCAGTAGCGGTACTAAGTTAAGTGCTCGAGATTTTATTGAATCAGTGGCGATACTAAGTTGAGTACTCGAAATTTCATTAAATCAGTAGCGGTACTAAGTTGAGGACCAACCTTCATTTAATCAGTAGCGGTACTAAGTTTAGGGCTCGAAATTTTATTGAATCAGAGGTGGTACTATGTTTGGGTCTCGGTACTTCATTTAATCAGTGGCGTTACTAAGTTGAGGACCAACCTTCATTTAATCAGTAGTGATACTAAATTGGGGGGCACGAAACTTCATTACATCAGTGGAAATACTACATTGAGGACTAGCGATGGTTTTTTTAATCAGTGGCGGTACTAAGTTGGGGGGGGGGGCTCGATATTTTTCCGAATCAGTAGCATTACTAAGTTGGGGGCTCAAAACTTCTTGAATCAGTGACGGTAGCAAGTTGGAGACTCGAAACATCACTTAATCAGTGGAAATACCAGGTTGAGGACTCAACCTTCATTTAATCAGTGGCGGTACTAAGTTGGGGGCTCGAAACTTCATTGAATCAGTGGAGATACTAAGTTAAAGACTCGAAACTACATTTGATTAGTGGCGATACTAAGTTAGGTACTCGAAACGTCTTTGAGTCAGTGGCGGTACTAAGTTGGGGATTCGAATCTTCATTGAATAATTAGCGTACTAAGTTGGGGGCTCGTTATTTTATTGAATCAGTGGTGGTACTAAGTTGGGGACTCGATCTTCATTTAATCAGTGGCGGAACTAAGTTGGGGGACTCAAAACATTATTGAATCATTAGAGATAGTAAGTTTAGGACTAGAGACGTTATTGAATCAGTGGCATTACTAAGTTTCGGGGTTAAAACTTCATTGAATCAGTGGCTATACTAAGTTGTTGACTCGATACTTCGCCCAGTGACGTAAACCCATAGCCGTTGCCGTGGGGAAGTGTCTACAGATAAATACGCTGTACACTACCCCTTGGTAAGTTGTGCGGGTCGATTATGTGAAGTATAATGGATATTTAGCTGAACAAATTTTATCAAGTTACAAATTTTTTAACAGCGGGCAGCGATGTTTGTGTTTATTTTTTCACTATTACTTTATGCGTATTCTACAGGACACAGGGTATACTTACCTTTATGCTGATTATAAAAATATAAACGGTATATTTGCTGGTGAAAATTCAATTATACATCGTATACTATTTCTAACAGTTTTATTCTAATTTGAATTGAAGATTTGTAATCGTTTTAGAGTAATAAAATATTTCTAAAATTAAATCTTGATTCACTTACCTACAAAAGCGGCGGTCCATTGCCTGTGTAGCTTATTATTGCTCCCCATTTCCTGCGAAAATAAAATACGTATTAAAACGTTCCTGCAAGTGTTGTCGTACAATTTAAAAAGATTTCTTTGTAACTAGGTAATTATTATATAGGTGATATTGTTTACTATTTTATTACTGGGTATATATTTTCTTGTTCTTGAGTGATATTGCATCGGTCTATTATTCCAGGACCATCATAACTATTTCATGTAGTTAGCCTGTGCACAAGTCTTCATCCCGGTTAAAAGCAGGTGAGCGACAAGGCCCACGCGACGATATAATATCCCCATACTCCCAGTACTAGACAATCCTTGTGGCCTGTCCTTATTCCTCCCTTATCCCTTTTCTCACAGTGCGGTGTAATGAGTAGGCAATGTTTATGACACCGGTAGAGAGTAAGGAAGCGCTCCCATAAAATCTCCCCTACATCCCTACCAAGGGGGTGTTATGGTGCTATCTTAATCGTGGATACATTAACAAACCTTTCTTAACATTTGCAGGCGATGATAAAGTATATTTTCCGTCCGCTATTAATTTTGCTGTAGTGACATTTTGCTAGTGGTTTTAGTCTTGTAGTTATTGTCTATCCTCATGTTGTTACTACACTGCTGGTGTCATTATTTTGGCGGTTCTTACCTGTGCTGTTTTATTGTCGTTATTGTGGCATTGTACTTGAAATTTTTGTGCAAGTGGTTAGCATTATAAGAGTTGAACAAACATGTTTACAAAATTACCTGCATTTAGGTCTACAATATTTATATAATTTAATCATAAATACAATATGCTGCGACTAGCAGATATTACCACTATTTCTTAATAGTCAACCACTATAATTAGTACAGGCAACACCCCACGGTTTTCCCTTTCTCTAAGTGTAATATACATTTAATTCTTAACACAAGGTTTAAAGTACGATAAACTTTGTAATCTATATTATCTTTATTACTTATTTAACATTTTGTGCAAGCTTTCATTTAAACTCCATTTTAGTATTGTTTCTTCTATTAAAAAAATCCCTATTAAAAATAATATTGATTTATTTCTTCATTTTGTTTTATGTTCAAGAAGTTATTTCGTAAGCATTTAAATTTTCAAATTTAACATATGTTTTAGGCCTATAGCTTACATTATTGTAATTTTCATTCCTGATGATGTTGGTACTGTTTACCAACGAAAAGCTTCGGTTATAAATTAATAAATATTCTTGTATTTGAATAACCTATGTTGTTTTAAATTATTAAACAAGAAAACGTATTATATATATATATATATATATATATATATATATATATATATATATATATATATATATATCGCAATATGTATTCTTGTGTATTAATAAAGAACTAAGTCAAAATAAAAATACAAGAATTATAATTGAATTTACAATTCAAAGCTTTTCGTTGGCTAACAGATGATGTTGGTACTGTTAGCCAACGTAAAGCTTTGAATTGTAAATTCAATTATAATTCTTGTATTTGTATTTTGACTTAGTTCTTTATATATATATATATATATATATATATATATATATATATATATATATATATATTTATTTATTTATGTATATTAATATAAAATGTTTTCTTGTATGGTAATTAAAAACAACTGAGTTTATTCAAATACAAGAATTATTTATTAATTTTTATAATAAAAGCTTTTCGTTGGCAGACAGTAACATTGTATTATTCATTCCTGATGAGGCTTCTACTGTTTATCAATGAAAGTCTATGAATAAAATTGATAAATAATTCTAGTATTTTAATAAACTCAGTTGTTTTTGATATATATATATATATATATATATATATATATATATATATATATATATATATATATATATATATATATATATATAAAACAACTGAGTTTATTCAAATACAAGAATTATTTATTAATTTTTATAATGAAAGCTTTTCGTTGGCAAACAGTAACATTGTATTATTCATTCCTGATGAGGCTTCTACTGTTTATCAATGAAAGTCTATGAATAAAATTGATAAATAATTCTAGTATTTTAATAAACTCAGTCGTATATATATATAACAACTAAATGGGTATAACTTTATATATATATATATATATATATATATATATATATATATATATATATAAACAACTAACTTTATTCAAACACAAGAATTATTTATTACTATTTATTATAAAAACTTTTCGTTGATAAACAGTACAAACCTCATCAGGAATGAATAATACAATGTTACTGTGTGCCAACGAAAAGCTTTTATTATAAAAATTAATAAATAATTCTTGTATTTGAATAAATTCAGTTGTTTTATATATATATATATATATATATATATATATATATATATATATATATATATATATATATATATATCATTAAAACCACATAGGCTATTCAAATACAAGAATATTTATTAATTTATATTCAACGTTGCAGCGGAAGTTCTGTTCTGTAAAAATATAGATAGCCTGGCTGCGCGTAGATTCTTGCTTGGTTAGTCATAGTAATTCGATTTGGAGGGAATGAGTCGACATTTGCTTCGTCTTTTACAGCTAAAATACCTTTTTAAATTGTTAATTTTTTTTCTAACAATGAAACAAGCATTTACATTGGATAAATACAAACTTATAGTATTATATGCAAAATGAAGGCTCCATTACAGTAACTCTTATAAACAACTTTCAAAATTAACACTATTAATATAGTAAATATAGAGGGAATGTATAACTGGATCTACAATGAACCGTTCAGTGCGCACATTTGGACTTAAACAGAGCTATTGCCGACAGTTTAACCATAACCATATTTTACTGTAACCCAACTTCTTAACAAAAGTTTCTTTGTATTTACATTTAAAATTTGTATTAGAATAATTAAATGTAAAGAAGCTATCTGATGATTTTTAATAATTGTAGGTCAAACTTAAATTAAAGAAAATCCTATGGTTTTACTAAATTATATCTAAAATTGATGATTAAAACTACGTGACCCTTGCACCAAAATTAATGTTATTGGTAGGTTCCCATTTATCAAAAATTGAAAATCACTATGTATGTGTAATTTGCATCAAATTTTAAGGCTATTGGTAAATGCCCATTTACCAAAAACTGAAAATCACTATGTAGGTGCAGCTTGGATCAAAATTTAATGTTATTGGTAAGTTCGCATTTACCAAAAACTGAAGATCACTATATAGGTGAAGCTTGGATCAAAATTTAATGTTATTGGTAAGTTCGCATTTACCAAAAACTGAAGATCACTATATAGGTGCTGCTTGGATCAAAATTTAATGTTATTGGTAAGTTCGCATTTACCAAAAACTGAAGATCACTATGTAGGTGCAGCTTGGATCAACATTTAATGTTATTGGTAAGTTCGCATTTACCAAAAACTGAAGATCACTATGTAGGTGCAATTTGCATTAAAATGTAAGGTTATAGGTGAGTGCCCATTTACCGAAAATTAAAGATCACAATGTAGGTGCAATTTCCATCAAAATATAAGGTTATTGGTGAGTGCCCATTTACCAAAAATTAAAGATCACAATGTAGGTGCAATTTTAATCAAAATATAAGGTTATTGGTAAGTGCCTGTTTGCCAAAAACTGAAAATCACTATGTAGGTGCAATTTGCATGAAAATATAAGGTTAATGGTGAGTGCTCATTTACCAAAAACTGAAAATTACTAAGTAGGTGTAACGTGATTCAAAATTTAAGGTAACCATGGTAGGTGCCTAGTGTAATAGTTAAGGCATATAAATTAATAAATATTCTTGTATTTGAATAACTTATGTTGTTTTAAATTATTTAACAAGAAAACGTATTTTATATTTATATATATATGTATATATATATATATATATATATATATATATATATATGTATATATATATATAAATATATATATATGTATATATATATATTTATAATATATGTATATATATATATATATATATATATATATATATATATATATATATATATCCCTTTCACTAAGCATCACTGTTGTTGAATCAAGTGCGATGATTGATGATGGAGATACTACCAATCTTTGAAAGTTAACTCGCATAAATACCAAGTAAGATTTTTTTTTAAGTACGTATAGTGAAATTGATAAGTGAATACAAGAAAACAGTGTTGCAGAGCTAAGTATAATAAATAATAGAATTATTATAAAAGTGTATTACATTTTATTACTTAATATGTTATTTTGACGATATCAATAAACACATTTTTACAGTAATGTTTCTGACATTCTGCAAAGTGAGTGATACAGTGGGTAACATTCAGGGTGCTGCAGCGGGATTGCAGGACAAATGCTGCTTAAGGTAAAAAATAACACCACTGCTACCCCTGACGCATACGAAATGCAACACGTGTCATATTACTTGATTATACAGTATAAATGATTATAGAGTTATATGAAACGTACATATAGTCTTTAATGAACTGTAATGTGTGAATTCCATGACATTTGGAGAGACTTCCATTTTAATTAAACCCATTCTGATTGTTGGTGTATTTGTTGCAGGTAAGGACTGTTGGTTTCGCGTGTCCAGAGTGTATTAACTTTGAGTAAGTATAGGCTACTGGTGCTAGGGAGGAAATGCGCAAATGGCCAGGTAATATTTTCTGCATGTCCACGCACAAACATTCTCTACATGTAGGGCAAAGGAAAATATTCCTAGAAAATATCTTACACAAAATAGCGTGTTTATTAAAGGGAGATGGTATGTTTGGAAGACATTTTAGTTAGTATAACTGACCTCGTATATATACAATCATTCAAATTTCTAAAGAATGAATCTCCGGTATACAGGAGATGTAAATGATGCAATTCACTGACAGAACGAGTAATCTTTCCTTGCATTGCATTCTTTAGTGCCCAGCTGCCATACAGGACAGGCTCTAGCATAGAGCGGATACGGCAAGGCGTGGAGCGGTGAGGCGAGACGTTTTTGCCTTAGCTCGCCTTGCCTTGTCCGATCTTTAGTAACAACATACGGCACTTGAAAGCAAGGTAAGGCAAGGCCTCCCCAGTCCCAGTATCTCGGTTTCGTGACGCCTTCTGTCAAGGGAAGTAGTTTGCGTATTTTGTATGTCACATATATCGTGAAAATGAACGCAGAAGAAGAAGTGAGTTTTCAGCGTTGTGGAACTTCGTCAAGTTTATGGATGTTGGCCCCAACAGAAAAAATCTGGGTTCACCCCATAAACAGATAACGAAGAATACAACCGTTTATTGCAGAATTAATAGCAGATGCTGGAAAAAAAATTCAGTTACTTTCTTATGAAACCATCGACATTTGACAGTTAAAATGGTGGTTGAGATACTGATAGTTTTGTCGTTTTATATTTAAGTAGCATAAAACCAGTAATTATCGGATAATGGTTATACTAGGCTCAGAACTGATGAGGTAACCAAGCCTGCCATACATGATACATTATATCCATTTATTAGCTCGGCCTAGGTCCTTCTTCCCTTCAACAGTGGGTGACCTTGACACAGCACGGGAAAAGCGTTCTACCACAAGTGACCGTGATATCCCAGGGTTTGTATTTCTACCTTAACCCTTTTGCCAGAGGGGATTATTGTGTGTAAGTATAGGACATCTTCATTCATTAAAAAGACTCGTTCAGGTGATGTTACTTTTATGATACCCAAATTTGTCTAAAGTCTGTAGACATATTTTTTTATAGACATAAGTAATATGACTTATTACTGTAAAAAATACATGACTGTATTACTACACTCTGTATTATACAAATGTATTATTACTTCGACAGTATTATAAATAAGTAGCTTTCCCTTATTTCTAGTAGGTCTATTGTCTTGCTTATCTAATTAGATGCACATCTACAAATTTATTATTTAATGACAATTTCACTAAAATTTCATTCCGCTAAAATAAAACCAATTTACTCAATAAAGTCCCCCTTTCCCTAAGGAATGGAATCTATAGTCGCTTGTGACTTGTGAAAAATTTGCTACATTCAATGAAAAAGGGGCTTTGGGAAGAAAACGATTTTCCTGTCTTGTCAGGTCGCCAAATCTTTACCGGGTCACTCTGCCGTGTCAGTTGTTACCTGCTAATATATTCGGAATCAAGGTTTAAGACTGATTTATATAATGTGAGAGATAGTTTCATACAATCCAAAGATTTAAGTTTAAATGCTTAAATACTTGAATATTTTTATTTTCGTTAGAATTGCAATGAAAGAATCTATTGTATATTTATAAATATTAAATTTAATGTATATATAATGGGAATTTTGTGTGGTCGTATGTGTTTGTGAATGTATACTCTTTCTCTCTCTCTCTCTCTCTCTCTCTCTCTTTCTCTCACTCGCTACTCACACACACACCACTTACACATAATGTTGTTAAACATTAATCTTATTTGGTATATTTGACAATGGACTTTCGAGAGCTTATTTGAAAAAAAAAACAGTTTTATGACCTTGAAAATGAGTTTCTTACAATCCGTAGGTTTAAATTTGAATGTTTAAATACTTGAATATTTTTATTTTCGTTAGATTTGCAACGAAAGAATATATTGTATATTTATAAATATTAAATTTAATGTATATATGAAGGGAATTTTTTGTGTTTGTGTGTTTTGGTGTGAGTGAATGTATACTCTTTCTCTCTCTCTCTCTCTAACCACTTCTCCCCCCCCACACACACACTCACACAACACAACTAACACACCACTTACACATTAATGTGGTTAAACGCTAATATTATTTGGTATATTTGCAAGTAGACTTTCGAGAGCTTATGTAAAAAAAAAAAAACAGTCTTCTGACCTTGAAAATGAGATCACTGTAATTAATAAACTATCAAAATTGACTCGCAAATATACCAAGTAGCATTCTAGTTTAGGTACATTTAAGTGTAAGTGATAACTGAATACCTGAAAACAGTGTTGCTAAGTAATATATATATATATATATAGATATATATATATATATATATATATATATATATATATATATATATATATATATATATATATATACACTGTATATACATCCCTGTAACCTTAGGAATATACGTTATAGTAATTCGTTTTTGGATTAATTTATTAGTTTATCATCGAAACTGTAGCAATTTAAATAGATATCTATGTATTACTCCGTGATTAAAAAACGTTGAGCTTTGGAAGCCTATAGATCGTTAAATAACATAAAAACTAACCTACAAACACGTCCCGAAAAATATTCCCCAGGGACTAACCACTTATGAAATTTTTTTCTTGATTTATGCTTCTCAAGTAAAATAAAGTCATTCTGAAATTCTGTTCAACAAATTAAGCAAGCACAGGATTTTATACGATTTTAATATAAAATTAAAAACACCTTCCACAATTAGATATTATATAAATTCTTAAAAAGCTGGAGTTTAACGTAAACGTTTGGCCCGATAATTATACTTATTACGTATATTGTAATGTCACTTCTTTAAACTTGTTGTTATGTTATTGTTTAAATATGCTGAAATTTTAATTCTCAGCAAGCTAGTGAAAATAAACTTTTGTAAATATTTACAAGTGTTTTAGTGAAAACTAGTAGCTTAAGTGAAGATGGAACCAATATGAGTAAAATAAACATATGGTATTGAAAGCCAACCTTTATTCTTATAAAACAGGCGAGTTATTATGAAATGTTTAATATTTTTTATGTAATATAATATTTTTTTGTATTGGGCATTAACAGCTGATCAACAGTTGGTTTCCGCGAAGCGTGTTTATATAAATCGATACCTGATTATATTGCTTCACAGTATATCAGTGATTGTATGTGTTTAAGTTAGTAAATACATTTAAAAGTATGTTTTCATACAAAACGCACGATAATGCGGCATACCCGTACATTTGAGAGGTTTGAGACAGAAAATGTTTGAAAATAATTGAGTATTGTGATTGTTAAGTTGTAGAACATTTAATCGTAAAACAATAAAAAGTGTTGAAAGACGGGTAAGAGAAAGAGATGTTACAACAAATTTATTGGACTTTAAACTACCCGGTACGTTATCAATCCTTACATTTTAGAATTACCACTGTATAGTGCGAATCACGTGCACTTTTCTTTGCGTGTACTACCACTTCTGAAAGCATTTTACATACATATTGACAATGTTCAATACATCAACAGCTTCTGCATCCAGTTAGTCTACACATATATTAAGAATGCTTGTTATTTCATACCGAAACTAAATTTATCTAATATTGAATGTCTTATGCAAGTTAGTGTTTTGCCAGCCCTCATGTTTGTAGGAAAGTATTCACACCGACCTCCCTACTAACATCTCTCAAGGCCAAGTGAACGGTTACGTTGTCCACAGTATAGTTGTCTTTTTGTCTTGACAAGGGCCACGAGAGAAGTGTGAAATGTCGGAAGGTTCAAGTCGGAGTAAAATAACTAGTTAAAAAAAACGTTTTTGGAATTCTTTAATTCCATATTACTGATTTAATATGACATTAGAGTCGAACAGTTGTAATTATCATTCTCATGGTTTATTTAAATCTTTATCTTTTTAATTTATCTTTAATTACTGATTATATTTTTTGTAGGTAATGAATAACATTAAAGAGAATATTACTAGAAACATCTTTTGCAATAAGAAGAAAATGTGTGAATAATTTCAGTGTTACATTGCAGTACACATGTAAAAGGAACAAAGAAAAATTATGTCAATATTGCGACGTAATAGTAGGATAATCCTGCAAACCTGCCCTTAGATACACGTGTTGTCCGACGGATACATCTCTCTCTATCTTTTAGTCACAATTGTTTTCCCCATTAATTAGACAAGTTGGGCCTCATTTGCTAGCCATTACGTACATAACATTTCCATTGCCTGTCCAATGCTCTGTTCCCATTATTAAAACGTTCATTCTATACTACATTCTACACTTCACACTTTATACTATTTATTTACAGGACGTTATAAATATTTTATTATTCCATATTGAAATATATTTTAGCTTGAAACAAAATTGTGTATTTAAAAGCACAAACATGAACGCAATATTTCAAACCCGCTGATTTTGCGTTTTATATACTCAAAGATAAAACAAAGATTTTTTTAGTTAAGTCACCTTTCTGTAAAATAACTATAGAATTAAATAAACAAACTTTTTATTTAACTTGTTTAAATTTGTATTAATGCAATCTCGTAAGAAAAAAAATTAGAAATAAAACTAAAAAAGAAGTTTTACATATATATATATATATATATATATATATATATATATATATATACTGTATGTTAGCATATGCATTCATTATACATAATACATATGCATAATACACATATAATACATACATTATACATATATATATATATATATATATATATATATATATATATATTAAATATATAGGCCTATATATTTAAGCTTTTTTATCTGCGAAAAGCTTTGAATAAATATATTCATTAAAAGTATTCTTGTTTTTGAAATATTTTAAATTTATTAATTATATATATATATATATATATATATATATATATATATATATATATATATATATATATATATATATATGAATTTTTGTATGTATGTATGTATGAATCTTATGCATTACTAAACCACTGATCCGATCGACATGAAAGTGTGGGAAATTGTTGAGTACACTCCTGGGAACATTTTTGGTATAGTACGTCTCAGGAACGTAGTCAAGGGGGCACAGAGGGGACGTGAACCCCAAAACTAACAAATTTTAGCAGAAAAATAATAACTTATGTAACGGCGATATTTTTTTAGTAAAACAGCTTCCTGACGACATAATGTTTTTCAACATGTAATTTTCAAGTGCCAGAATAGCATAAACTCTAATTTTTTATGTTATCTTATTCACTTAATTGAATTCATTCCAAATTTTGGTTGCCAGGCAACACTCAACAATTTAAATTATTTTCCTGAATTCATTCCAAATTTTGGTTGCCAGGCAACACTCAACAATTTAAATTATTTTCCAACACATTTCGAACAATACACAAAAAATATTTTGCATCCGAGTAGACTTCAATAAATAACATTCAACCAAGAACTTTTATTGTCATACTTTTCTCCTCTATATAAAAGCGAATTTTTGTATGTATGAACCTTATACATTACTAAACCACTTGTCCGATCGCCATGAACTTTGGGAAATTTTTGAGTACATTCCCGAGGGGGTTTCTGGTATAGTAAGTCTCAAGGGCGTTGCCAAGGGGCAAATGAGCCACGTGAACCCCCCAAAACCAATAATAGTTTGCAGAAAATGTATAAAACGGGGATAGGATTTAGCAAAACAGCTTCTAGACAATATAATTTTTTTTCAAATGTAATTTTTAAATGCCAAAATAGCATACAATATGATATTCTTATCTCATAATAAGACATTTCATTGCATTCGTTCCAAATTTCAGTTGGAATAATAAATAAGAAATATTTTACATTCGATTGGACTTCAATAAATAACACTCAATCAAGAACTCTTAGACACACTTTTCTCGATCGATTATTGTAAGTTTAACTATTATTATGATAATAAAATACTAAATTAAGTTTAGCTAATGTTAACACGCCATTCATTTACTTTTAGGCGATTTGAAGATCGCCGGTTCCGTTAGTGTATATATATATATATATATATATATATATATATATATATATATATATATATATATATATATTTAAACAACATAGGTTATTCAAATACAAGAATAATTATTAATTTATATTCAAAGCTTTTCGTTGGTAAACAGTACCAACATCATCAGGAATGAAAATTACAATAATGTAAACTATAGGCCTAAAACATATGTTAATTTAGAAATAGAATTGTTGCTAAATTTATACAAATTGCCAAATTTATTTTTATTTTGTTGCTGTAACATTATAGACATTGAATATAGTATCAAATTTAGAATGTATTTGTATTTGTTCTTTTATTAATTTGTTATTACTATTATTGTGTTTATATATTTCGAATGCTTCATATATATTCATTTTTAATCCCTTTATAAGTTTCATATTTTCTATATTTGGAAATTATAAAATCTAAATTAGAACACGAGAAAGATAAAAAATTAACATTAGAAATTTTAAATACACTCAAAATAATAATAAATCAAAATTATTTTTCATACAATGACAAAATTTATAAACAAGAAGATGGTCTTGCTATGGGCTCGCCATTATCAAATATATTATCTGAAATATTTTTACAATTAGATAATAAAATTAATGAAATTATAAAAATATATGATAAAAATGGTAATTGGGTTCGCTATGTAGATGATGGAATGTATATATCAAACAATAATAATATAAATTTAACAAATATTTTGGATAAAATAAATAAAATTAATAATAAAATCAAATTTACTTATGAAATTGAAACAAATAACAAAATAAATTTTCTAGATTTAACAATAATAAGAAAAAATGAAAAATTTGAATATATGATATACCGTAAACCAACTTTAACAAACCAAATTATACCAAATAATTCTAATCATCCATATAACCAAAAAATGGCTGCTTTATATAACTTATTATATAGAATGCATGAAATACCCATGAATGAAGAAAATAAAATGAGAGAAAAAACATAATTTATCAAATTGCATTAGAAAACGGTTATAAAAAGAAAACTGTTGACAAACTTAATTATAATATTTTTAATAAACAAAATAATAATTTAATTTGCAATAATAATAATAATAATACAATATGGACTTCATTTTTATTTATAGGTCATGAAATAAAAAATATCACCAAATTATTTAAAAATACAAATATCAAAATTGCATACAAAACTAATAACAAAAAAATAAACATAATAAATAACAATAATAAAACAATTAGTATGCATGAAAAAGGTTGTGTTTATAAATTAGAATGCGAAAATTGTAATAAAGCTTATATAGGTCAAACCAAGAAAAAATTAAAAGAAAGGTATAAAGAACATTTGAATGCCTATATTAATCCAGAAATATATAAATCAAATTTCGCAAATCATTGTATTAATAATAAGCACCAATTTCCAAATATAGAAAATATGAAACTTATAAAAGAAATTAATAAGGGATTAAGAATGAATATATATGAAGCATTCGAAATATATAAACACAATAATAATAACAAATTAATAAAAGAACTAATACAAATACATTCTAAATTTGATACTATATTCAATGTCTATAATGTTACAGCAACAAAATAAAAATAAATTTGGCAATTTGTATAAATTTAGCAACAATTCTATTTCTAAATTAACATATGTTTTAGGGCTATAGCTTACATTATTGTAATTTTCATTCCTGATGATGTTGGTACTGTTTACCAACGAAAAGCTTTGAATATAAATTAGTAAATATTCTTGTATTTGAATAACCTATGTTGTTTTAAATTATTAAACAAGAAAACGTATTACATATATATATATATATATATATATATATATATATATATATATATATATATATATATATATATATATATATATAATACTATATTCGTATGTTTTAAATATGGTAATTTAATAAAGGAATAAAAATATTTCAAGTACATGAATTGTTGTAGTTTACATAGTTTTCAATACCTTTTGCTAACAAATGTATTAGGATCTTTAGGAAAAACAATGGTACAACCTGTAAATGATATATTGTTATATTACTGTCCTGAAGGTGCTAATACATTCATTGGCGAAAGCTTTGAAAAATATATAAATTAACACAATTCTTAAACTTGTTGTACTGTTTGCCTTGATTTATTATAATACACGTAAAACAGAGTAAAACATTTATAAAAAATATAACTTAATGTTTTTGCTGGCTCGTATTTCATTTGGCTGGCTCGTATTTCAAGAGTTTCAAAACATTAAAAATTATTTCAAACATTTATATATATATATATATATATATATATATATATATATATATAATTAGTAATCGTATGGTTGAAAGAACTAAAAAACATATTCTATATGCTTATAATGGTATACTTATAACATTACAGAACTGTGTTTGCAAAAGTAACCAATTTTATTCCATTACATTTACTTTTAAATCTAACCTTGTCATCTAGGCGTTTTCAAGCAAAACCTTACAATAAACAAACATTTAAAAGTACAGGATAATAGTCATTAAAAGTGATTTTATGCGTTGGCCTAGTCCTAGGTTTTTAATAAATTTTAGTTTATATTAAATTCTTGTTAAGCTGATAAATATTAAAAATATCAATATATAATTCAATAGGTTATAATGTATTAGGAGTTCTTAAGTTAATAGGGGAATAACAGTCTTGCGAGTATTATTTCATAATAATAATTATGAAATTGCAAGCTTTCAGTGCAATCGTTATAAATGCTGAAACAATCCGAACTAGCTACGTTCGGCTTTAACGGCAGAACCCAGTTAGAGCTAAATACAGTTTGCTCGTTTTTAGTTATTGCAACTAAGTGTTTACCAGATGAAGCAGGAATAAAGCAAATAATACGTACGTTACCTTATGTGATACTGGAGCGTGCGCCCGATGTTGGGGATGTGTTGCAAAGCCTACTGAAACTCACACCGCAATGACGGGCTCCTTACATAACTGCACATTTAACTTTAGTGGAGTTGAAGTAGATAAGATAGCGATCATATTGATTGACGTAGATTATTTCGTAATGTTGGAAAAGTTGACAAATCTGTTTGCTCGCCAAACTTCGGTGACGAAGAACATAATTATTTAATTGTATTAGAGTATAGGCAAAATTTAAAGTAAAGTCATATTACCAATAAAATGTATATTTTTAATATATATATATATATATATATATATATATATATATATATATATATATATATATATATATATGGGTATGTGGGTTGGGTGTTTTGTGGGAACATGGCTGTACCTATAACTACCAACAAAGTTTTAAAAAAAAGCTAGATATTGTTTTAATTTTCAAAACCGTCATTGCCAAAGGAATATAAAACCTCCTTCATTAGGCCACGTATGGAGGGTCGCATAAAGAGGCGTGTAGCATTAAAAACATATACTTTAACAAATTTTTCCCAGCACTGCAATCTACCCAACCAGCAATAAATAATATTATGAATCACCAGATTTATATAGCGTGTTCTTCGTGTCACAATGAACTGTTATAAAACTGGATTTATAATACGTTCATTTGTAACCACTGGATATTTTTATAACTTTCACCTCTCTCTTTTCTTTTCCCCTTTTTTGTTGTTTATTAGCGCCTTTGTACGGAGGTTTTTTTTATTAAAAAAGTTGGTCTGTTACTATTTCCGGTCATCTACTTAGTTCCGCAGATAAACAACGCAAGGAATGGTATCAAAATTACCTTCTAGGCAACCTACAAGGTTTCTTCAAATTATTGTTCTGAAACACCTTGTAATTGTTCTGCATTTGTTAGATAAAGCTTTAAATATTTATTGACTCTTATACGATTATCTAGGAGCTATAGCTTTCTCTTCTCAATCTGTATTTCTCTCTCTCTTTCTGCCTACTTACCTCCCTCCTCCCTTACCCAACTTTAGCGTTCTGTCCAAAGTTTTCGTTGGTCACATATTGTAGGTCCACAATTTAATGGCTTCGACCGTTTTCTATCGCGTTTCGGCCATTGCGTATCTTTCCATCCCAGAACCGGAGCAACAATATTTGAGAAATTCATTTTGAACAGTCCATGTGTAATTAAACTATTTCCTCTATCATCCGGGTTCGGTTACTCAGGAAATATATTACCGGTCATGTTAAACGAGAATGCAAATTCTTATGAAATCTGATCGGATCTGAGAGAGATGAGAACGAGGAACAGAACGAGAACAATTACACCTAAACGTTTGGGGTTGTTCCATGTTTGTCGTAAGCTGTTGTCGAAATTAAACAGTTAAGCATAAAACTATTACTGTTTTCCCGGTCGCGCTAGGAAGGATTCAATGCCGGGATTGTTTTCATAGTGCAGACCACGTAACCGTGCATTTGGCCTTGAGAGATCGCAGTAGGCCAGACGGGAAGTAGAGGGTCAGTATAAATAATTTCATCCAAACATGATAGAGACTGTCAAAACAGTGACTTGCATGAGACGGTGGGTATTAGATATATTCGATGATAAATTAGTTTTGGTATAAAATTACAAACTACTGTATCTTCTGATATGTGTAGACATATCGGATGCAGAAGCTGTCGATGTATAGAACATTCTGAAAATGTAACATGTTTTAAGAAATGGCAGTACACGAGATATTCGTGCGATCTCTCAGATCTAAGTGCTCGGTTACGTAGTCCGCACTATGCATGCATTGTAACGTCGCTTCGGTCTGCGGAGGACATTGTTATTTATTAACTTTAATTACGCGCACAAAGCCGGGTACAGTTTGCAATTACATGGCGCGATATTATGACGTACTCCGATATGAAATTGTAATTTGCTTTAATATAATGTTATTGCACTTAGGCAATTATATTGTCTTTGTAAACGGATCGATTTTGCAATCAAAACTCAATAATTCACGGGTCAATGGATTAATCTACTGACTAATTCCAATCGCTTTCCAGAGGGATTCTCATCTAAGTGCATGTTACTTATGTATTGTTACCATAACAACTAATAATAACATCGGGTTGCACTTGTGATGGTGATGTAATGAAATCGATGGCTCATTTTCAAATATTCAGAATCAATATGCGGTGGACAGCCGCATATAGCTAAAGGTCACAGATCAAGAGCTTAATTTTACAGCTAAATGTCACAGATCAAGAGCTTTCGACATTGTTAAACGTAACAGAATAAGGGTGTTTAGGAGATATGTTTACGCTTTTATAAATTCCAGTTACATTATGATGTAGTTTAGTAACAATAGATAACAGTTACTTATTTATAGTTTATATACACTGCGTGCACAGATGGACGGGTTCTTTTCCACCGTTAGTTTTAAGCAGAAAAGTGGCAGCAACTTTCTCAAAAAACATTAGTACTGTTTTGTCTACGACCCGTTTACAGTTCAGATAGCACAGTATGTCGTTTATAAAGGTAACCTGCGCTACTAAGCGGTTTGAAAACATCCCGTGATAGAAATTACAATTACTTTTCTATAGATTTGGTAGTGCTACTTCAACCTTAACATTTTCTGTTTTTAGACCACGTGAACACTAATTTCCGTTAACGATTTAGAAAACACAGTATGTAGATTACAGGCTTATCCTGCGCTACTAACCGAATTGAAAATATCTCGTGTGAGCGATGAGAATTATTTCCTTTCAGATACAGTGCTGCTATTTCGCCCTCAACATTTTGTGCTGTAAGGACACACGTACAGTATTTTCCATTCACGATTTAGATGGTACAGTATGTGGTTTAAAGACATTTCCTGCGCTACTAAGCAAACTGAAAATATATTATGTCACACAGAGTTATTTTCCTCTTAGTTGTTTTAGAAGTATATAAGGTTATAATTAAAAATGATTTGATAAAAAATGTAACTTCTAATTAAGTTGTAGAAATTTTTTCCATATATATATATATATATATATATATATATATATATATATTTGTGTGTGTGTGTGTGTGTGTGTGTGTGTGTGTGTATGTGTGTGTGTATGTATATATATATATTTGTGTGTGTGTGTGTGTGTGTGTGTGTGTATGTATATATATAAATTTAAAAATAAAGTATAGAATATAGGCTAAATTTGCATCAGCTTTAAATATTGAAAGCGCTTGAAAAGCGTCTCAGTAACTACACGCACAACAGTGGAATAAAAATTCTGTTATCTGCTTTAATTAAAAATACATGTCAATGTTATCTTACAGGTAATGATTTCTTAAGATAAAGTCATGCAATCGATGTTAGTAGAACGACTAGTAGTGTGGAAATACTCACAGCATTACCTGTCTGTATTGACAACTGAAGTATAAGCGATTGGGGTAGAGGTGTGAATAGCGAACTAAGTATTCTATTTACTTATGTTCTGCAATAGTTTAGTTGCTCCAATGTGTTAAATTACCTGAAATCCCTTTCATATTGTTAGTCTTTAATGAAACTATTTTGTTTATGTTTGGAATAAGGGTTTAGTTTATCTTTAACTCGAACAAACGAAAAACGAGATACCAAATAGTACCAAATAATACCAAACTAAATGTAAGGTCAATAAATGCATAAAAAATTTAAACGAATAATTAATTATTTTGCGATTATTTGTGAGTGGATCTTTTAAATATAGTAATTTAAATAATGAGCAACAGCGTTTATATTTTGTGAAGTATAGAGCTATGTTGGAAAGGAGGACGAAGCAAGAGAGCTTTTCTTTGCAACGACTGAATCATTAAGAGCTGTCCTTTACTTTTATTTGCACAGCAAACGAGTATATTATTTATTCCTATTTAAAGTATTTTTAATATACATAGCTTTAATTTTTTTCTAGCTATTATATTATAGGTATATTATATAATTCATGAATTAAACAATTGGGTCGTAAACAATTATATACGTAATAAATACGTTATTGAACATTTAACGTAACTACTAAATGTAGTGATAAAACACTGCTAGATAAGCAACTTTCGAGTGGACCACAGTCTGTTAGATATATATTAAAATAAACTTATTCTACATTTCTACAGGTTTACAGTTTTCTGAGACCTAACTGTTGGAGAATTTACATGATTATTCGCGTTACGGTGCGTCTCCGATTACATTGAATTCCATTCATCTAAATTTCTACAATTTTGTAACTATGTCACTAATAAACGGCGAGAGAATAAACAAGATGCTAGTATCATTATAACCAGCTTGTTCTTGGAGTTGTAGTTTTCCGTTTACTGAAGGCGAGCGCAAACAGAGAAGCTAATAGTGTTACATTAAATAAAACCCTGGCGACAGATGTGCTTTCATAAATCAACAGCATTGTACAAGCCCGTCCAGCAGTCTACATGTCTGTTTTTTCCGTCAGTGAAAAATGTGGTACAGGAATTAAATAAGGTTATCTCTGTCAAGTCAGCACGCAGCCTGGTGTCACATTTACGAAAGAAATATCGTCCCGTCCTTTCTGACGTCATAGCTCACCTTATTTTGACCTTGTACTGTCTTTAGTAAATAAAGAGTCAAAAATATTATAACGTTATTAACAGTAGCATTGTAAGTGTAAGTTTTCTTGTGTGTTTTCAAAGTGAGTACGATTGAAGGAGGGGCATACCATTTCTTGGTGCAGGATGTGGGAAAGGATATCACATCACGTGTGCAAGGCTACATATATGGCGGAACACGTAACCGTGCATTTGGCCTTGAGAGATCGCAGTAGGCGGGACAGGAGGTAGAGGGTCAGTATAAATACTTTTCTACAAACGTGATAAGGATTGTCAAAAATACTGACTTGCATGAAACGGTTGATATTATATAAATTAGCTTTAGTATGAAATAACAAACAATTTTAAAATATGCGTAGACATATCGAATGCAGAAGCTGCTGATGTCTAGAACATTCTCTAGATGTAACGTGTTTTTAGAAGTGGTGGTACATTTGATCTTTCAAGGCGAAGTGCACGGTTACGTAAGTGGCAGTGTTGTAAATGGTTTACCCTGTACAGATCATCGGAATAAAAAGGTTATGTAAGGTTAAATATGATTTGGTAGGACTTAATAGTACTGAGAATAGGGGTTGTTGTGGCATTTGTAAAAGGTTGGCTTTCCTGAGTAATCTTGCTTTTGGGGTGAAGAGGGGGGGTTCTCGATTGGATGAACTAGAGAATTTAACGTTTAGAAAACTCAGCGATATCTAACCTTTATATGTTTTCCGCGTCCCGTCTTTAAAAAAATTTCTGTATAAATGGAATGATTAAATTAAGAGAAACCTAGGCAGGGGTATAAACCTTTATCTAGTATGTAAGGAATGGTAGTATGAAATCAGGTATACAGATATGCCTCCCTGAAGAAGAACTGCTCCCAACTAGGGGTTCGGAGAAATGTCTCCTGCTAACCAGAAGGTTACTATTATTGTCTTGTACCTGTCTACAGTGACAAGATTTCTCTATTAAATATAAAATCAGACATCCTAAAGAATATTTGTAAAAAGGAGAAATATTTGAAGAAATATTTCCTGGATAGTAAAGTTTTTGTAACTTCGTTCTGAACTAAAGTAACTTCGTCCAGTTATCGATTTTCGATTGTTAATGCTCGCCGGCTAAACGGTCGGGAATCGATTTTCGGACAAATCGCAGTAATATAGGATTGTGAAAGCGTTGTGAAGCATGTGCGTGAGTAATAGTTTCAGGAATTTTGTTATTGACAGAGTAAGAGAAGCCATAAATCGTTTTCTTTTGTAAAAGATTTCATTCGTTTTAACTGTTGCAGTTCTTGTAATTTATAAGCGGTGAACTTGTCCCTGTATACAAATCTTCGTGCTTGCTTACAATTTGAATGTTCTTCTGTATTACAACTTCTAACTTCAGGCCTACCTCGTCTTTGAATGATTATTTTTATTGTTATAATTAATTTAAAAGAATAAATGTTTTCTGCTTTACTTAGAATTTTTGACGCGTTTCGGATACCTACCTTCATCAGGTAGAACGTAACGCATGCTTTATTAGAGCGGTCGTATCATATATTTTCTGACAGACACACACATGCACACGCACGCACACACACACACACACACTGCAACGGTCTAAGATACCGTGGCAAATAGGAAATAAATAATTTCCTGTTTTTAAGAAATAAAGTTGTTTTTGAATTAATCAAGTAGGGAGTTATACAAATAATAAAGAGTGAAAAATTAAATAAAACCTTAAATAGAATAGTTAAGCTAAATTAAAAAATGTTATAAAATAAATTTGTAATAACTAACTAAATTTGAGCATCGGGAGTGAGGCGAAAACTTTCTAAGTGCTTAAAAAAGCTATATTAAGAACCAAACCACGTAGAACTTTCATCGACATTTTAAAAGAACCAGAATAAGCCAGAATGAACATTAGAGAAAACAAAATTCAAAAAACTTGAAAAACAAAAAAGTTACAGTAGTTTAAATAAAATAGACATTTTTCAGTGTTCCAAAAATAATAATCAAACTCTGCAAGCTAAAACAGATTCGTTGCCCGACTTGCCTGTACAAGGAATAAATCGAGAGATAGCAAGCATTGCAGGCGGGGTGAGGTAGGTTAAATTCACCGCTATATATACTAGGTCTCTAAGACTTTAGAGACAGTCTGAAATAAATTTTTAACACGAGGTGCCGCGGAACGCTATGATGGACCGCGAGTAGGACCGTCACCAGGCCAGATAGATCAAAACCTCAGCGCTTTCGACATCCAGGACTACCAAAGGATGAAGGCTCCAGACTCAGCCTCCAGGACGCTGGAATAGAGGGAAACCACCACCGACGAACCAGGGATGGCGACTTCCGATGTCCAAGGACCAGGGAATCCAGACGAGGGACTCCAAGGACCGGCAGGAACATCTTTGGCAAGTCATTTTCTTTATTCGATACCAGTCACGTCAAATTTAGTTAGTTAATTTTATTAAATTCAAACAAATCTGCAAGCTAAAACAATGACTTCACTCTTTATAAAATTTTAATAAATTGTATGCTAAATAAAATGAATTTATGTGATCAGAATATTTAAAATAATGAATATTAAACTTACAAAGGGTTTTTGGCCATAAGCCACTTATTTAAAAGAAATGAGAATTTTTAGAATATTATAAATTTAAAAATTAAATGTCATAAAATACGAATTTACCAATTCAATATAGGAGATAAATTTTTATTATGCGTAATTTGGAAAATAATTTTATGTTTATGTCAATGTAATCAATCTATATGCAAATTATAAGTTTTTAAAGCATAAGAAACAACAAGTTACTTAGTGAATTGTTTTGTTAATATAATTGTGTTGTACTTAAAAGGATAAATTTTCTTTTTTATTTAAATAAATAGAATTAAATATGTTATAAAGATCAACAGTATTTGCATTTCATCCTGTGTCAAATAATCAATAAAAACTGTTTAGCTTTTTCCAACTAATATGAAAATGATTATTAAATCAGTCAACAAATTTAATTAAATTTCATTAAATGATAATAGATAAAGCCTAATGTTTTTAAAGAGTTTCTCTCTACTAACTTCATGAGCTAGTCTAAAGATTAGTTGGTTTTTTGTATAAAAGTCCAGAGATTTATCTACTGGCAGATTGTGTTTAAAAGGACACAGGAGCCTTTTAAAATAGGTAATTTTAAACACAATCATATTTTGCACGTTCCCTTGCTGTCTCTGCAGATCATCATCAGGTGGTAAGACTCTGTGATTATTTTGTGTATTATTTTAAATGTGTTTCTTTCCAGCTGACTATTAAAATGACATGTGTGACTATACCTAGACCATACACAATTGATAAACTAATTTGGGAGAGTTTATACGTATTTTAAATAGTAGTCAGCGGGAATAGGCTTGTTGTGGGCTTGGCCCTAAGAGCGGGAAACATACACTTAACTCAGGGAGTTTAGCACGGTTTTACAAGCAGGGTGATAGGCAGATTTTTGGTTGTTTATAAATAAGTTTTCTCGTAAACAACAAAACTTTGGTATTCTGCAAGAGGGGATATAACAAACAGCAAACCGCAGAGTAGCGGCAGAGGAAGGAGGGGGGGACGTTGCAACACACAACACACACACACACACACACACACACACACACACACACACACACACACACACACACACACACACATACACACACACACACACACACACACGCGCGTATAATATTTTAAATATACAAGCTACTTTACCAAAACAAATGGGAATTAGTCAAGTGTTGTATATAAAGTTTTATTAAGCTAGACAGTGTTTTATTAGCAACAATTCTGACTTTGAGAATGAAATTCGACTTCAAGAATTCGCAGTTCTCTTGCCAACTACAAAACTTAATTTTCCCTGAGTGTACTGAATAGATCGCGTTAAAAGAATAGTTGCCCATACTGAGTGTATCGTTTCGCGTCCCTCGGGATCTGAACATCACATCCAGCTTTGCATTAAACTTTTCAAATTATATTGTACCAGAACAGAGATTTCAGCCAGCATTCTCGACACGTAACTATGGCGGCGCAACTTTATATTGGAGGCGCGGGTGGCACAGTTAGGCTAATTTACATATAGGTGGCGTTCTGCCATCAAGACACAAGTCATATAGATCGTGTCGCCCGTTGCCGACTGTTCTACCTTAGAGGAAATTTTAGTTAAAATATTCTTAAAAGCAATTCATTATATAAAAGTCTGGGTAACATGTTCCATAACTCCGCAATATTCCAGAGTCCATGTTTTATTTGTGTAATTGTTGTCAAAAACCCTGATTATATAGCTTAGACATATTCTACTTGGAAATACATTGACAACAAAAGTTATTATAAATGTCACAACCATAAAGAATACGCATCACCACACCAACACTCTGTGAACTATAAACTCAGCTTTCCCTAAACCGTAGAACTACTATAATATAAAATATAACTAAGTATCCGGTTAGGGTAGTTTTGGTTAAAAAATCAAAAGTAAGTTTACTACCATAAGCGTCTTACAAACGTATATTATAGCATGACATAGGAAAATGGAGGGCTCTCTATTCTAGCAACCGGTTAGTTTACGTAATAAAACTATATATGGTCTTTTGTTTTTAATGAAACCTATCTTAACAGGATATTTGTAATTTTATTTTCATATAACTATATAATGCAGTACTTAGGTGAAGAACTATCAGTGAGTTTATGTTTGTATGGCGATAATAATTGTAAGTTTCAACCGAATTAATTCTTAACACTTGACTAACAGTAATTTTCTAACCTACAAAGTGTGATAAATTGAGAAAAATAGAGATTTCTATGGTGGGGGATGATAAATTTCAAGCGGGAATGTATATTTGAACATGCAATTGAAATAATATCTTGAATAAACTATTAAAACTAGCTCTAAAGGCATTAAATTTATGTATGTACTGAAAAGTATAAGATGTTTTTAGTTTGAATATAATAAAGTTGAATAAAACTTATATTTTAGTATAAGCTGTATATAAACGTGAATAGTATTGTTTTTTTTATGTGACTGCGGGTAGGATACGGGATCTTATAGGAGGACGTATGACTGAATAGTAGGTGGCTCAATGCTGGGGGTTCGCTTTATTTAATTTTGAGGGAAACTGGTTGACTTTTTTAATTGTACATGAAATATTTTGACTTTAAATTGAAATAAACGACTTTAAAAGCTAACTGAGTAACTTAAAACCTACTATCAATTTGCTTGGTTGTAGTTACAAAGTAACGTAAGCTAGAATATAGAATGACCTGAAACCTATGTCCTAACCTAAAAGGTGTGAGAGGCAGCGAAAGAAAAAGCTGAAGTATGAGCAACAACTGGAGATTTGAGTGCTGGAGCTAAAATTAATATTTAAACATGCAATGGGCATGATTTGTGTAATTAAAACATTTACTATAAGTTTGGGTGAGTTCGACTTGCGTTATACAGTGGAAAACATAATTTCGTGTTTGCTATTTTTACCTGATTAATTTTTTTGGCTTTTCATATTACGTGAGGTATATCCTCGATATTGACTTCACTCATATTCAATTAGTATTAATACGCAAGGAGGTTCCTCATTTTCGTGATTAAAGATATCGATTCTTGATCGTTGGTCAATCAGTTAAAATTCGGAGAATGTGGCTGAAAAGCCTAGCGTGACAGTTAAGCGTTGCGGAGGCTTGGCACATAACCATACCGGTATTATATCACTTATAGATGCGTCGTGTAATAAGCAGAATTAGTCAATGTTGAACAGACGTTCGGCCAAGGTGGGCTATCGAGATGCGCCGCACGTACGTACAAATCAGCCCAATAATATCAATCGAGTCCCCTCTTGTGACAGCACGTACCGGCCAGTTAAGTGACGCATAGGGCCGCTCTAACGAATAGGCAATCCCCTTTATGTAAAGACGTAGGTTCCTGTTAGTTTCCACTTTGCTGCATCTTGACAAAACAAAGGAACGCTACTGCAACTGCAGAATGGCAATTACGGGAGGGCAGTTCCGTCCGTCTAGAGCCGCACCTAATTGCAGCAAAGTGCTGCGTTCGTCGAGTAAAACGTCGGTTAGATCACTTTAAATTTTACTTTTATTGCACTTAAATACCTTAAAAACCTGTTTAACCTTTATTATTCCATAAAGAGTGAACAAAATGTTCACAAATTTATGTGACGCAACAATGCATCATTCAACAATGAATTATAACTGAAGATATATAAACAAGCAAGACGCGTTTGCATCTCTATTATTTAAAATCTATATTATTATTTATAGATTACTATAATAATCCCCTTTAGTTAATAGTCCTCTATATTGTTATAAATCGTTCCTATTATTTTAAATAATAATCCCCTATATTATTATAACACTTCCCTTTTATTTTAATTTGATAAGATATTTACAGTGAATTAACTATTTTTAAATGTGTACAATTGTTTAAACATTTTACTAAAAAAAAATGAATATTACAGCAAAATCAGTAAACCAAATATTTATTTTTTCAGTACAAAAATAGAAAGCTGTTGCTGCTAAGATACACTGCCTATCTTTATGTATATTATTTTATTACTTCATTGAATGATAATATTCAGTAAACGTATTTAAGAAATTAACAATAGAGAAAAATATATTTTCTATAATTTAATCATTACGTATTTTATAGGTATTTATATTTTCTGGCATATTTTTGCTAACGTTTATGCGGTTTTTATTTCCCATGGTTCTTAAAATGTAGGTAATCCGAAACGTCTCAGAGAAAATGTGAAGCAATCTGATCAGGGAATATTAATTTCAGTACTAATTTGTAAAATACAGTAGTGTCGATAATTTGAAGTGAATGGGACCGAGATCCCTCGAATCTAATGAAATACGTTCCTATACATTAGAGAAAACAGGGGTTCTAATAATACAGTAATGCTATATCTACAAATGGACAAACTACTTTTATAGAATCTCATGCGGCATGTAAATTTAATACGGCTTTAGAATACATTGCTCATCATGGTACCTAATTTTTTGGAAAAAAGGTTGTTGTGTGTCTTCTAATTCTGTTATCCATTCGCTTTTGTGCTGCTCTATCGCGTAGACGTCTTAGCAGAAGCACATCTGTTGGCGTGGTATCTGTTGTTCAACGTAGCGCAGTGCAGTTTCCAAGGCGGCCATTCCTTTATTGTGGTTAATATTCTCGTCATGTCTGCCTCCAGTAGTTTTTTTTAATTTCAATAGTCGTAACATATGCTATTGTTAAGTTCGCCCTTACTCCCCCATTGACGTCCGTTCTTATCATCGACATTTTCATAACCTGGATGTTTCTTGATTAGAAATGTCAAATTTGTTTATTCTTGTGGATCAATAACACAGTCAACAGTTTTATTATGATTCAGAATTTTATTCCACGATTTACTTAATATTCCTTGTTTTATTTCATTCCATTATTCGGCTATCCAGTACATAACTTCCTGTAATTTGTTTCAGATAGCCTACACTGTTTTCTACCCCTTCAGTCGCTTCCAAGAGAGATTGTAAAATATAACGTCAGTATTTTTTCATACATTCCAGAACACCCAGATCCACCAGCTAGATTAGGCTCGTAACATTTGCGGGTAGAAATAAAGCATCCTTCATCGAGATGAGACGCCACATTGTCTACCAATAAATAATTTGAATAATCACTTAAACAATACCCAATGACTATTCGAACTTTAAATTTTGTAAATTTGTTGAAACTTATTTACAAAATTTAAAGTTGAAATAGTCATGAACTATTGTTTAAGTGATTAATTAAGATTCACCGAACGTAGAGGACTACAAAATTCAAGAAATAATTTGATTTTTTTTTTCAAATAGATAAAATAGCCTGAAATAGGAATAAGAACGAATTTAACGGAAGCTTGAAAATAGACTCTAGCGTCTGTTGCGCAAAGACATATGTTCAACAATAACAAAAAAAAAAGATGCTCAAAGAACAAACAGAATTGGCCTAGATTTTTGGTAATGTGAGAATGCAAGTAAAGTTTTGAAAATGGGAATATTCCGAAACACGTCAACAGAGAACAATGTTTTATTGTTGGCTCTCAAATGTATACACATATTCCTGACTGTATCAAAGATGATCATGTTGAGAATTTGAAGATTTTGTTAAATTCTTGTCGAACGTAGCCCTTATATATACATCTAAGAGCACATATCTCACTATTAAAATTTCCTAATGCTCCAGTTACAAGGTTGGTGCGCACTAGAAATTCGTTTGGTTGGATGCTATGGTCATTCCAAAAAAGATTTTCTAACAAAAACCGACAGATTCAGAAAATAAATTACAATGGATTACAATGATATAATTTATGTTGTGCATCCTTTATTAATAAAACTAGTACTTTTACCTATTTTTAAATATTTATATTACTTACTAAAATATAACTACTAAAAAACTACCGTACCTGTAGGTTATGTTTGTAGGTCAGGAATACATCAACAGCGCATGCGCAGAACTGGAAACCGAGCGTGATTCACGTTAGAGCTCTTCTCGTATGCCAGTGACGGAGTACACGAATGTTTGTGAGGAAGGGGATTTTTAAAGAGAAAATTTCATTAGCCGCGTCCAACACTTTTTTGGGATAGAGAAGAAGTAGGTATTTGTTTCGCGGCCTAGCAGCCGGAGCATTGCTATTGCCCTGAAGGTCCTGGACACGCCCTCCGGTATTTCCCCTGCTAATAAATAAGCATGTAATTACATAAGCACTTAAGGTTGCTAAAACCCTTCTGTAATTAAAAATGTTTACCATGAGTTGCTGAGGAAATATCCGGCCATTTTACTAACTCATTTTCAGTTTCTTAAAAGCTTTAGGGCCTAAAAGGTTTTGCAGAACATATTTTCCAATATTTTTATAATTTTCTTAATTTTAGCACTCTAGGTGTTTGGTAGGGTGTATATGTGTTGGTTTTATTTTATTATTTTAAAGTCTATTTAAAGTGTTCTTATGGTATATGATTTCCTTTTCAAGACGAAATAATTTCGTAACCAAAATACGTGTGAAACTATCTTCTCTTTCTTCCTCTTTATATAAACAGTTCTTAGCTTTTCGTAGATAAAACGACATTTTCCTGCTGCCGGAGTATCAGCATTTTCAAGGGCTTGCAATTTATTGAGTGTTGTGTTACCACATGCTCTTCTGTTGCCCTAAAGGTACAATAGTTGCTTAAATTCACTATAGTAATGATTTCTTTTTTTACATATATTCTTAATACTCCCATATTCATGTCTGTTTAAAGTACTTTTAGTCGTATATATTTGGTAACATTTTTATGCTCTTTAGGTGAGTAATATTTACGTTTTTGAAAATAAAGACATTCAGAAACGAGTAAACAAAGTAAAATATTGTAGTGTTAGGAAAGGCTGAAAAGTACCCCAAAAATTACATTACCCAAATGTACCCTATGTAGTACAGTAGGGTCTCAAAAATCAGATTCTAGATTTTTCAAGCTTCGGGTTAAATTCCAGTCTATTTCTATTTTAGACTATTTAATATATTTGAATTGAAATTCAAATTAATTACTGTTAGGCAATGCACCGTTGCATTCCGTTGATGATCAACTGGGCTCTGATGATATCCATTCTTTATATCTTCCCGCAAATGTCACGAGCCTTATCCAGGCGATGTATCAGGGTGCTCTGGAATGTATGAAAAAATACAGACGTTACCTTTACAATCTCTCTTGGAAGCGACTGAAAGGGAAAAAAACATTGTAACTTTCTCAAAATCAATAACAGTTAAGGGAGTTGTGTACTGGATAGCCGGATCATGGAATAAAAGAAAAGAAGAAACATCAAATAAGTCGTAGAATAAAATCCTGCGGCATACTAAAACTGTTGACTGTTCGATCGATCCGCAAGAAGAAACAGATTTGACATTTCAAGAAACTTCCAGGTTGTGAAAATGCCGATGATACGAACGTACGTGTCAATGGATGAGTAAGGATGGACACGTAAGTTAGTAACGATAACACATGTTACGCTATTGAAATGGTACACATAATTACTAAAAGCAGTGGAGCAGCGAAACAGTACAAGAAGGGAAAATTAGTCACGTAAAGAAACGTAATTAGAAACGTAAAGAAAAAATGCAATGCGCTATGTTGAATAACAGAAACCACACCAACAGTTTTCCAGAAATGTAGCCACCATAAAAACCAATGTATTCAAAAGCAACAGTTAATTTATGTAAGTATTGTAATCAATACAGTTTTGTAAACATATTTTTTGCATTCCTAATTATAATATTAGGGTTCATTAAAACTCCTGTTTTTTTTCTAATGTTCAGAAACGAATTCCGTGTAATCCGAGTGTTCGTTAATCCGAGCGGATCTCGGTCTCACCTACCTCGGTTTATCAAAACTTTACTGTGTATGTGTGTGTGTGTGTGTTTGTTTGTTTGTGTATGTGCGCGCGCGTGTGTATGTGTGCGTGCTAGTGCGAGTGTGTGAGTGAGTGTGTACAACGCAGATCTGCTTCGCCAGAAACATCTAGCATCGGCGAGGTTGAACCCAACAGTAGTTAGTTCCAGGTATTGGACGGATGCATTCAGGATATAATTATTCATTATATATATATATATATATAGTGTGTGTGTGCGTGTGTGTGTGTGTGTGTCTGTGTGTGCGCCCACGCGCGCATGCGGACGTAGTGATAAATCTTTATAATATCTTAATGCATAGTAAGGAATCATAACAAGTATTATTGCATATCAATCATAACAAGGAATCATAACGCGTAGTAATATTTATCATAAGAAATGGTGAATGTTACAATATGTTCTACTGTGATTGAATGTAAGCACTTGGAGACATGATGGCATAATTTATAGATTATAAACGTGACAATGTCCATCAATTGCCTTTATACAATAAATAGTTTTTGAAGTTACTGATAATTCTAACTTGTAAAAACGTTACAAGGGGTAACAATTTAATATCACAGTCTGTGTGTTATTAATAAAATCAATGATCATGCACAGTATGAAACTATTCAAATTTCACGAACAATAAGATGTGAACAGAAGATGTGTGTATACATAACAGCTACGCTTACACAGCCTAAGTTCTTAAACTTCCAAAGAGGCAACATATCGTCAAGGTTATAGTAAAAGTTCTGACATAAACGGGCCTTGTCGTTCGTTAAATCTAAACAGAACACACCTATTCTGCACGTGTATCAAACGTGTCTGCGTCCACCAAGCGAGATCTGCTCGTGGATTACCCAACGACCTTCCCCAACTCTGGTTTTTCACGTTATCTTGGATAGTTGGAATAGCGATTAACAGTAACTATCTTTATGTGATCGATTCTTCCAAAACCATTCGATCTGGCATTTAAAAATAGCGTCTCGCGACTCCATTTAACCAGTGATAAATCTAACGACCTTCTTGCTGGGCGTGTCTGCGTTTATGTCATCTCAAACTAAACACAGATTGACGCGAATAGCTAGATTGTAATCACGGACTGGCCGCCATAATTAATCAACTTGGGATTTCATAAAAGGTTCAATTTTTAATTAGAGCCTAATTTAGATATTTCGAAATTTATATTTAGTTAGAAATTGTTGACATATTTTGTGTATGAACTATCCATGCTTACCATAGCGTTCATTTCATTGTAATCGTATACATGCAAGTTACCGAATCCTTATTAAAAAATGCATTAGCGACCTACTCTCTCTCTTTCTCTATCGCTCTCTCTCTCTCTTTCTGTGTGCGCGCGCTCGCGCGCGTTTGTGTGTGTGTGTGTGAGTGAATGAGAAGATCTACCATAGCTTTTCCCTTAGTCATTTTATTATTATAAATGGAGTAATTTGTATTATGAATAAGGTTTCTGAAATAAACGAATAACCCCGAAGAATTACGAAAGTGTTTGTGATGGAGTCATTTAACAGCTGTTTTCGTCTTGTAGTAACGGTTACTTGGAATATGTATAAATCCCTATCTAATACAATTTGCTACATTACATATTCAGTAATGTTGAAGATTTGATTAAGTGATAAGGTAGAATTTGTTAAACCGGTTTTTATTATTCCTAGCCTTAGGTTACTTTCTATAATATACATTAAGTTATAACCTATTATATTTATTCCGTAATGTTTATCACTTTCCACCAATAATATATATATTTAACTAATAATTTTCAATGAATCCGACTGTAATGAATGTAATGTATTGACAATTAATTCAATATGTTTTCTAATTTTAGAATTGATAACGAGTTTTTCCTCATCTGATACTTAAAACCAAAACAATTGATTGCATTAATTATATTTTTTTCTTTTTTGTACATTTTAGAGCATCTAAACTTAATTATTACAATTTCCTTTCGGAATTTCAGTGTTGGCCAGTCCTACAATTGCTATTCATTTACTTTACAAAATACATTTAGTCGTATTTATTTTTAAATAAAAGCTGTTGACTTTCGAGTAACTGCGGTTGTAATTGTGTAGTGGATTGGGGTTTTTCATGTTTTCGTTTCAATTAAATATGTAGTGCTGTAGTTTGTAATTGTTAAGTAAATAATATATTTCTTTAAAATTATTTTTGACGTTACCCATTTTAGTGGTTTATGAAGTGTTTTACAATTATAAGACATTTACTGTAGATATGTTTATTTGTGAACTATTGTTATTATTATTGGTATTTTTAATTGTGTACTTATGTGTTGCAGACCTGAAGACTATAACGTATCAGTTATTGAAACGTTGCCTGTGTAAATAGTTAGTTGTACCTGACTCGCAAGTCAACCACTTTTATTTAACAATAAATAATCTTTGCGAGTGTAAACATGATTAATACATTTAGTCGTCTTCTTTATTAAAAATAATAAAGGTTTAATAATACAGCGGGCACAAGTAGCCACCTCTGTCGTCACCGGTTGAGAGTGGGTGTAGTACCGTACGCGACCCTGCCCACGTGATGCATCCTTGATATACAAGCACAATCCTTTCTTGTCCTATGTAACCGAATCCTTGATCGTCCTAAAACTACAATGAATGACGTTAATTTAATATATATATTTACATGTATTCTTTAAATATAATGGAAGTATTTTGCCCATTTTGGACAAAGCTTTATGTCACTCTAGTCAGGGTGTTAGTTAATAACAAAATGAAGATTATTATTTATCAATACACTATTATTTTTAAAACATCAGTGCCAAATTACTGACCCATATTTTTCTTCTATTTGTGTTTCCGATTTCAGGAAATTAAAAATAAATAATAATTTGTATGCATGTTTTAATTTATATTTATATACTCGTTTGAATTGGAAACGTTCTGAAATGAATAATCATTTGTTCTACACAATGCACACAATAAACGTTTAAATTGAATGATTGAAATCATTCTGACGTTGATGAAGTCCAATTTTGACGTCAGCCAGCTCTTTTGTTTCCGACTGATATAACGTTCACCAGGCCGTTATCTACGGAATTAATTGATATTTTGTGTTCCAAGGCGCGTGGGTTACCGCAAGCGGGTTGTGTCTCTAGGAAAAGGGCTAGAGTTTCCCGGTCTGGTCTAACATGGCTACAGGTTAGGTGAAACCATTGGTTTTTATAATTTGTTAAATGCATTCTGTGATCTAGCATAGAGAACTTTGTAAATAGTTTTAAGCAAATTAGAATAGCTTTTAGGTCTAGTAGTTTCAAGTCATTCCTGTAAAACTAAAAGAAATGTTAGCCCGTTTCCTCTAAGTTTAAATAAAAACAAACCCTCCCCAGCGTGACGCAAAATCTTCTTTCTATCTGTCCCAACCAAACAAACGTCTTCCTACATGTAACAGCCCTGATTCTGTATTTTGACAGTTAATGCGGATACTTCATGATCGCATTCGTCAAATCAACAACTTTGAGTTTTCATAACGAAACTGAACACAGTGTTGCTACGTTCTATCGACTCCGCTTTAGTTCACTGACGGGTTTACCTCGAAAAGACGTGGACTGGAGGAACGTCAGATAGATATTGACGATGGGGCAACGTCCCGCAATCTATTCTACCCGGTTGCCTTCCAAATGGCATTTTCATTTTAATTCTACTCTAGGGTGGCACAGATTACCAGACCTCTATGAACTGAGATCTAAAGACGTGACTTCCCATTGTAGACAGGTGTTCAAGTGTTTGATATTACCTTGAGATGAAGATAATATTACAATTAGAGAACGAGTATTTGTTCATTACGTTAGGTCCGGTCACATTTTTAAATCGTTACTCACCTGAACATTTATAAAACTTTAGCTGCGGTATCAGTTCATAAAGTGTCGACTTCATTACATCAGGAAGCTCTGTTCTTTAGAAGTCTGTGAGCAATGCTTGTGATATTATTATAAAGCATAAAATTCCATATCAATATGTGGAGCAAATGGCGGAAGATCGAGAAATTCGATTTAGGAAGTAGGTCAGTGATATCTCGCAAATGTTCATTGTCCCGGGGCAATGTATGCTCTACAAATGTAAGGCATCGCAACTGCAGTAAGGGGGAATCAAATTCCCTTTTGTAAGCGATAACAAAGACGTCTAAGTTTAGGTTTGTTACCACTGAAATTCTGAAGTAATTGTATAGGAGGACAGTAAAGGACGACCTTTCATTAAATGAATACATCGGGTCACATCGGAATTTGAGATTCAACTTCAAGTAATTGTACTATTTAGCTACATTTCTGATTTGTATACGTGACTATAAAGCAACGTTCTTGTATATTAAGAAAATATGGTATTAGGCGAATCATGATTTATAGCTGAGCCAGAGTCGGTAATTTCTCTCCATGTTGTCGTTAATGTAACCATGGATTCAGTATTTCTAATAGACTAATGTCTTTAACCAGGAACCTCTTCTCTTTTACCAGGATAAAGAGTAGGTTTTAAGTATAGGCCGATCCATCGTAAGTAAATAATCCTCACTTCGTATTTATATAGACCTTACCCCTCTAAAACGATTACTTTTCCATCTGCCCACTGACCCGTCCCTTTAGGAAGTTTTCTTTCCATTCACCCATTTACCCTTCCCTTTAAAACGTCTTCTTTCCATTCACCCAATGACCATTCACTTTACGTCTACTTTCCATTCACCCTTTCCTTTAGAATAACTTCTTTCCATTCGCTCATTAACCCTTCCTTTCAGAACGTCTACTCTCTATTCACCCATTGACCTTCCCTTGTAGAACGTCTTCTTTCCATTCACCCATTGACCCTTCCTCTTACAACGTCTACTTTCCATTCACCCTTTCCTTTGGAATAACTTCTTTCCATTCGCTCATTAACCCTTCCTTTCAGAACGTCTACTCTCTATTCACCCATTGACCTTCCCTTGTAGAACGTCTTCTTTCCATTCACCCATTGACCCTTTCTCTTACAACGTCTACTTTCCATTCACCCTTTCCTTTGGAATAACTTCTTTCCATTCGCTCATTAACCCTTCCTTTCAGAACGTCTACTCTCTATTCACCCATTGACCTTCCCTTGTAGAACGTCTTCTTTCCATTCACCCATTGACCCTTCCTCTTACAACGTCTACTTTCCATTCACACTTTTCTTTAGAACAGTGGCTCCCAACCTTTTTCATTTGACCTACCATTAAAAATATTTTTCCAATGAAATGTACCCCCCATTCCTCGACGTAGTTAAGACAAATGGTGGTTGCCTGACTGCCTTGTAAGTAATGGGTTTAGCGGGAGCAACCGGCTGTGTATACGGTATTTTTGTGTGAGCAACAGGACAGACGGTTCCCTGAAAGTTTCTTATCATCAAATCGTAGCCCCATTTCTGCATTTTTTATTGTTCACCTAAATCGGGAATACATGTTTCCCACCGCTATTCTACTCTTGTGTTTTCAGTCGCACACATACATACAAGCTCTACGCAATTTCTGCTCAACAACACATCAACTTTCTAGCAACTACTAGTGTAACCTCGTATTTGAATTTAAATCTAAAGTGTGAAATATCGATGTTTACCATTACTGGTATTATTTTCTCGTACTCCCCACAGGCTTCTACGTACCCCTGGGGGTACGCGTACCACAGGTTGGGAACCGCTGCTTTAGAACGTCTACTCTCTATTCACCCATTGACCCTTCCTTTTCGGAATTCACTTTCCATTTAACCATTAACCTTTCCAAGATCATAGAACGTCAGTTTTTTGACTACCCATGCGCGCAATGATACCACCCCTCGCCAGGTTATCCTACTCCCCATGATAGTTGTATCTATTTTCCTCTATTTCTGAATGTCGCTTCATATCTTTGTTTAAGCAATTAAAAAATCCCTAGAAAGTAAATATTACGTGCGATATTGCATTGGTTATATCTACACGAACCATATACAGAGGGCAGTGTCTCATAATACCCCAGAAGGTAAGGTAATATATTAAATAAAGTCGTTTTCATATCCAAACAATAGTAGTGTAGCATTCGCGCCTGTAATTGCTTGTAATGCTATAATTTCGTTTCTAAACAGCAACGATTACCGACAGCAGTAAGTATGGGAAACCATAATTTATTGCTTGCACTTTGTTTGCATTGTCGTCATTACAAAAATCACCATTACTCTTAAATTATATTATGAGCTACATATTTTTGTTTCCAAAATTTAATTATAAATCATTTGCAACAGGCGCTTGTCTGTATGTGTGTGCCTGCGTACTTTTATAGCGATAATTTTAAACCGTATCAATACTCTTTCGATTAACATTTGCCTACATACGAACTCGTCGATAATGATTGAATATATTTTGCCGTTGTATTTGGTTTCAGATTAAAATGGGATAGTTTGAACGTAAAAGTGAAAAGGGAAGAGAAATTTAGTTGAAATCGGTTAAATATTCTTTGTATTTAGAGTAGGATTATTTTTAAATTTTTCTGAAGTTAGCGTGAAAACAAATTAAGAGGATATCTCGAGAACAGCTGACTTAGGGAAGCATAGTGAGTGGCGATATTAACTCACCCCTCCCCAGCTATAAACGCTTCCGAACAACCTTAAGTGGATTATAGAAACTTCCATAGTCCACCCTCGTAATTTCTACGATCAAAGTACTAGAGTCTTTAGTATGAATAAAAAAAAATAATAATAAAGCTGAAATCTGAATTTTGTGAGACATTGTTATCGGGGAACAGCGCCGCGTTTGGTGCTTTCTATGCGTGATCGGTATCCAATTTGTGTTTTGTATACGCCAGAAGAATGTAAATGAGGTCATGATAGCGGAGGGGGGTTAGGAATCTCGTCAACCCAGCCATCTCGGCACCAACACAACATATTACTATACAAAACACAATCTTGTTTTTAAAAATATCGATGTCGGGCGAAGTATGTTAGAAGCAGGGTAGCGTAATTCTGTCTGATTTTCAAACTCTAGTCTTGCTTCAGCTTACGTCCTTGCTAACAGTATTTACGTTCTGTCTAGTTTTGGATGATATGTTTAGTTACGCGGTGTATATATAATTAATCTGTATTTTTCTTTTCATGGTCTGATCTTTGTGCATTGTATTAATAATTTAATTAGTTTTGTTTTTAGGCATAAATCGCTTGATATCGTAACGTCTGACCGAGGAGAACATTTACGTGTAGGTTAGGTAAATATTGTCAAGGATGCTATATGTATCACTGTGTATTGGTTGCATTAACCGAGAGGTTCAACATGTCCATAGGTGCCGCCTTGCTGAGAAGACTACGTATGAACTTGTTAACCGTAATAAATAATACACACAGCCCTTAACCACAAATATTTTAACTCTAGTATTATATACATTTCGATTACAAAGTAACCACCCTCAGAGACATGACAGTTAATACTGTCGTAAGTAATGTATTGTCATACTCTTGTTTAACTCTTGAGTAATTATTGTTTTGTCATGTCCCTTAGAACCGAGATGTACAGACTAGAATAAAAAAAAATTGTGGTTAGAGGTTGTGTATTATTTATTAATATTAAACCAGAGTAAATTATTCCGAGTAATTATTGATGTTAACCGTATTCATACCAGATGTTGATTTGTAGTGGAAAAACGTTTATTATGTTATTTGGTTTGTATTTTTATTGTGTATAGGTATCATTTCCTTCTCACTAGGTTGACCAACGTGTTGACAGTAGTGCTAAGAATATGACCATTTTAATTACCTCCTACACACACACACACACACACACACACACACACACACACACACACACACACACACACACACACACACACACACACACACACACACACACACACACACACACACACACTCACACACACACACACACACACACACACGCGCGCACGCACACACACACGCACGCACACACACACACACACACACACACACACACACACACACACACACACACACACACACACACACACCACGCACATTTTCACAACATATAATTTTGTTTATGCACCGTTTACAAAAACGTAAGTCATCACATTCCAACAATAAATGTCTTCCTTCAACTCGTCCCTACTGACGTCTTGATTAGAATACTTAGTATAGAAACAACTTTGCGACGTATGCAACAGTCGTCACGAGTACAGGCAAGGGACTCACGTTGTATTGTACTGTTGGGTTTAATGAGAACGCCACCAAAGTTTGCAACTAGGGCCAGGCATCTGTTTGCTCCATCAGTTGCTCCGACTTAACTTATAATTAGTTGACAAAGCTTAAGTTGGTAATCTTAGCAAAACAGACTGTACTGTCAGACTGTACCGCCCGTTCAAACAATACTGTTTGGGAAGTTGTTTTACTAGATTCGCATCCGACTGGCGGCCATCGTACCCGTACGTATACATGACGAAATCGTGTTAAAAACAGGAAACAATTCATATTTTTATGTTATTCATTCTAGGGAAAACTTTCATGAATGTAGACAAGTAGTTTTTCTCGTTAAACCTATACAAAACTATGGTACTAGCCTGCTAACCCCTCGTCACTAAAATTACAATAATTATTTTTGTCAATTTTTAGAAAGTCATAAGAAATTTAAGTAAAGTAATAAATCAGCCCAAAGTCACACAAACTTGAAAGTTTTGAAAAAAACTAACTTTAAAGACACGCAGGGAACTACAAACGCAAGGTTTTTTCATTTTCTGGTTACACCATAAAGGAGGTGGAATAAACTCTATCACTCCACTAGCTACTCTAGTTGGAACTGAACGCATATTGTACGTTTCTACATATTACGAACAGATTCAAGGCCACTTCACACATCGTGGATCCACCCAGAATAATTACTATATTAGTAAATGTCTTCTTTTGAGTAATAATAATAACGTTTCATAAAAACACTTTTATTTACTGAAGATGGCTGATTTACAACTAAACTCTACTTTAAAGTTTTCACATCGGCGCACATTTCTCGAAATATTTACATGTTATTCACTGAAAACGTTCTACACAATATAGACACAAATTGGCGCTATCTTGACTTCTGCAAAGTAGAACACTACGATTGGTTCGTGTCCTTGTTTCCTGTTTTTCATGTCTTGAGCTTTCTATAAGGAGATTAAACGAGATTTATCCGTTTTTACTGGTGTTAGTATGTATAAAAAGGATTTACTCAACTCACAGCCTTTATAAGATTTAGGTCAAAATGGATTTAGCTGTTGCATTTACAAGACTGTGCGTATTAGCTAGACAGGCCGTGTGGAAGAGCGTTAGAGATCAATACCGCCTCGTGGAGTCACGATGGCAGTCCACCGTAGCTGCTCGAACTGTTCATGTCGTAATGTACTCCATTTTTATAGATTTTTCTATTGTAAAATTCAATTAATTACGTACATTATTTTTTTGTTTTAAATAAAAACACTTTTAAAAATCATACATTTCCTTTTCCGTACCGAAAAATGTCTTGAAGTTTCTTTAAATTGCCTTAATAATTATAATAAAAATTCTAATAATTATTAGAAATAAGTAAGCTATATATTAAAAACTTTTGATCCAATTATTGACCGAACGATATATGCAAAAATAGTACGTTTATACTAAATTTCGAACTGACCTCACAAGTGAAAATAATAATCCTAATTAAGTAATAAAGATCACGAATCACACATGCGTATTCGTATTCACTACTGACGATAACCCTATCAAACGAAAATACGTGCGCAACATAGAAGTCCAAAGACGTCTACTATACAACATAGAGGCCTAAAATACATCGAAGTACTCGTATACGATACAACATAAAAGCCTACTATATTTGGTAGAAGTTTATTTTAGAACATTGAAGACTACTATACAACATGGATATCTATTATAAAACGTTGAAGTCTACTACGCAACATAAGATGCCTACTATACAACATAGAAGTCTAATTATATAACGTAAAATCATACTGGACAACATTTGAGTCTACTATAGAACTCAGAAGTCAAATAAACATCGTAGACATCTGCAATACAACTCAGAAACCACGTATAGAGCATAGCAGTCTACTATATAACATAAAAGTTTACTATACAACTTAGAAACCTACTATACAACGTAGGCAACTGCTATACAATATAGAAGACTTCTACACAACATATACGCCTATTATGCAACGTAGACGTCTACTATACAAAATAGAAGTTTAATGTACAGCGTAGAAGCTTAATATAAATTGTAGAAGTGTACTGTACAACGTAGAAATCTACAATGCAACGTAGAAGACTAGTATACAATGTAGAAATCTAATATACGATCTAGGAATCTACTATTAAGTCAGAACCCCACTATACATTGTAGGCGTCTACTAGACAACTTAGAAGTTTAATGTACAATGTCGAAATCTACAATACAACATAAAAGTCTAAGATACAACGTAGAAGTTTACTATACAATGTAGAAGTTTACTATAACACGTAGAATACACATCGTAATAGTTTCCTATATAATATAAAAGTCTATTATACAATGTAAAAGCCTACTATGCAATGTAGATCCCTACTACAAAACTTAGAAATCTACTATACAAATAGAAGTGTAATATACATCGTAGAGGGCTACTACACAGTATCTACTATACAATATAGAAGTCTATTATACGACGCAGAAATTTAATATACAACATAGACGTTCAATATACAATGTAGAGGTCAAATATACATAGTAGAAGACTAGTATACAGAATAGAACAATAATGTAAAACGTAGGAATATACTTTTAATTCAGAAGCCTACTGCACAATGTAGACGTTTTCTATACAATATAGTAGTATAATATAAAGCGTAGAAGCCTACAATACAACATATAAGTCTAATATTCAACGTGGAAGTCTAATATACAAATTAGAAGCCTACAATACAACATATAAGTCTAATATTCTACGTAGAAGTCTCATATACAGCGTAGAAGCCTACTTCACAAAATAGAAAGTAGACGATGTATAGTATACAACGTAGAAGTCTACTTTACAATATGAAAGTTTATTATACAACATAGAAGCCTACAATACAACATATAAATCTAATATTTAACATAGAAGTCTAATATACAGCGTAGAAGCCTACTTTACAGCGTAGAAGCCTACATTACAACATATAAATCTAATATTTAACATAGAAGTCTAATATACAACTTAGACGCCTCTTATACAGCTCAGAACCTAATATAGAACCATATTTAAAGCAATTACTTTCCTAATAAATGAGATTTAACTGTTTTATATCAAGATTTTTTAAATTTGATTCTTAATAACAGATTAGTATTTAGAATGTGTCAATTCACGTTTCATAAGCGCATAAAAAAAGACAGAATTGTCTCCATACTGAACAATCGCGGAACGTATTTATGTAAATCATCTGTCTATTAATGTGCTACTTGGATCATAAATTACCCCTCCCCCTTCTTAGCCCATTAGAAAATAAGCGACGGACGAAAACAATGGAAGCAGCAAAAAACTAATGGCCTCATGCTATAAATTGTAGGGATACATTAATCACATGAAATTATTTGAATTTTTCGCCGCGATATTGTCTTTGCTCTGCGTGTTTTTTCACGTTTTAGTCTTGTTAAACCTAGAACAGCGTTTCTTGATGCTAACGAGTTTATTTATAATAGAAGCAGCGAGCGGAGTTCTCTAAAGAAACTTTTGTTTTGTGAGAAACGTAATGTCTTTCAGAGTTTTACTTGCTCAACTCGCAATAGTTGTCTTGTTGGAAGATTCCAACATTGATCCAATATTTATTTATATTCACTGCGCAACTAGTATTACAATAATGAAACATCCTAACATCATATTGTGAAATAATATCAAATTTATAAAGTTTAGTATTTGAACGAAAATATTAGAGTTAATAATAAAACTCCAAGTAGCTTATTGTTATCCTTTGGATCATCCCTAAAGTTATTCATTACACTTGATCTATCTGGATTCACTCTGTCTCTTATCTTTCACTGGTCTCTATTGTCCCCCTCTCACTATCAGCTATCATTCTTACACTTCTTTTTTATCATTTGCCGTTCTCTTTCTCTCACTCTCCTCAACCTTCTGTATTCCCTCTCTATTTTGTCTTCCTGTCACTTCTTTTCAACTAACTCACTCTTCCTCTCAAATCTTTTCTTTTTTCTACGCTTTTTTTTAGCTTTCTCTCTTCTCTCTCTTCATCTTCACTCTCATCTCAGCTCTCTCCCTTCTCCGCTGTCTTCCAGCTATATTTCTTCCTTGTCTTTCATCACTGACTTTGTCTTTTCCCCTTCGTCTTCTGACACTCTCCACTACTCTTTCATTACTGTCTTTTTGTCTCATTCTTAGCACGCTTAACTATTAACAGTTTACACTGAACAAGAAAAATGCTGTTTGATTGTGTAAAATTCTATAAAACAATTTTTTATTAAATAGGTACATGGCACACCATGTATTTACTTTTTCAAATCCTAATTGAGAATTGCGAGTGTGTCGTACTTTTTGGTTTATTGACAAAACATCCATTTTTCTCCACTTAAAACAAAAAATAATTATTATAATTCATATGAGTCTTTACTTTTGTGAGTCTTTTACAAATTTTGCTTTTTAAAGTTTTGTTCAACGTTATTAAAAAAAAAACTTTCATTGGATATTTATTTCACAAAGTAGAAAACAAAATGGGAAGATGTAAGTACTCTAATAACTATTCCTCCTCCCCTGCCTCTCTTTCTCCCTCTTTTCTCCTCGTTTCATTTGATTACCAGTTGTCTCTTATCCTTATTTCACTTACCAACAATTAACTGGTGACCTGGTTTCTTTTATTACAATACAGTTTGTTTAACGATAGCTAACATGAAGCCCCCCCCCAAGTTGTAAATAAATAATAGCGCTAACATGTTACAGTTAAACTGTGACGGATATTGCGACAGGGTTGGCAGCACTGTTATTACTACGTTGGCACAAGTGGGTCGCGTGAGCGCCTGCATTAAAAGTCCCAACAAAATGCAAATAAGACTTTTTGATTTACGCTCTCCGCCCTAACAACACCTTTATTTCTGATCTATTATAGACACAATGCATAGCGTTACGTACTACAGTGCTCGCCTTGCAAGAGGGTTTCGTGCTACTCTACACTTAACCTATACTGCATCGATTTCAGTTTATGAAGTTTATTCAACTTTTTTTTGAGTTTATACTAAGGAAAAATAAAACTTTAACCGTGCATAATCTATGCACGCTATTTCTTTAGTTGACAAGATATATACTTCATGTAGACAAATCGGTTATTGGTGTGGCTGCAATAGGAAATACACATGTACTCAATTCGGCGATAGTTCAGAGTTTAGCCCCGCCTCCTATTACCGTGACGTAGAGCCATGTTAGTTCACACTTATTTCGTATTCTACAAACTGTGACTCTACGCTGAAATAAAGTGACTAATTGGTGGCGCCTTTCTATGAATCTTACAGGCCTAGGCCCTTGATCGACTTTTTTCCTTATTGGTTTTTGCTTCCAGGCCGGCATAACTTAAGGCGGGGGTTAACTCTGAACTCTCGCCGAATAGCCATAGCTGTCATAGCTCATGTGTTATTCGTATGAAAAAGATAAAAATGAATTGTTATTAGGATGTAGTATCAGGTCTTGTACGCTTTTAAAAGACGGCGAGGCGGAACCATGACTCACGTGGTGAGTTACTCGCACTGTTTGGTAAAGATTGCGTCGTCGTTACTTGTGTAAGAAAGTATGTAAGTTCTAAAGCCAGACCTTTGATAAATCTTATTTATAACGTACAGAAATTATTTTTAAGAAAAAGAAAATTTCTGGTTTTTTAAATTATTGTTTTAAAATTATCGCTCCTAATTCCCTCACTCAGTGTCACGTAACGAAACACTGTCGTCGTCAGTATGTAGCACTAAAGTATAAAATTCTTTCCGTGTATGGCTTTCCAAACACTTATACTTTATGTATGCGCGTGAGTGTATGTTGGCACGCGCGCGCGTATATACATACATACATATAAAGAGGGAGTGAGGAAGAGAGAGAGAGAGAGAGAGCATTTCGGCGTACTGCTAACAGTGGATAGATGCTACGCCAACCGTATTTACTTTAGTTTATTACAGTACTTAACTATCTACTCTTGATAATTTTCGTGGTGTAATTGAATTCTGCTAACTCTAACCTTTAGAACAAGAAATTAAAAGGCATGCTAGAGAGCCTTTAGACTAAAGAATGAAGCGGCAAGAACATATTACAAAACTCAACTAAAGAACCTGAAACTGCGTCATCTTTAGAAACTGCGCAAACAAAGCGTAATAAATAATGATACAGGGTGAATCACAAAGATATGGAGATTTACATTGGGTGCTTATTCTACATGTAAAAATAATGAAAAAGTTTACATAAACATGGGTCCGGAAATGCTTCGTTAGCGAGTTACGGCTACCGAAAGATTTCGCTCGGATTTCAGCCCACCGAGTGAAACGAGAACTTCCTGATATTCTGGTAAGGTAGATTAAGCTGTGAATTCAATTGTTTCTTATGGTTTTTGACCTGATATATTGAATAAAACAGGTCCCAGAACTGCGAGCTAACTAGTTTTTGAGAAAACCCGTGTCTAATGTAAAAGATGGATTGAAAACACATTTTTCAATTAAGCAACAATAAGTTTGTTATTTCACCAAGAAACAGTTCAAAATTTTTAATACAGTTGTAGAGAATTTTATTCTGAACAAAACTATGTAAATAAAGAACACAGAATGCGAATATACTAGCCGATCCTTTTTAATTATTAAATGTTTTGGTGAATAATAATAGTCGTATTGAATAATGAAAGACTGTTTCAAATTTGAATTTTCAAATTCGAAAAACATTTGAGGTAACGTTTAAATAATTGTTTTCGTTTATATATATACATACATATATATATATATATATATATATATATATATATATATATATATATATATATATATATATATATATCACTAATAATACTGCTACAACTTACCTAGGTTTAAAATGTTAGTTTTTCTAGTAAAAGTATTTCCACAAGAGCTTCAAACCTATTCATTGATGGAGCGTTTAGCATAAGCATAAGTGTTTTTTTTCTTGAACTGATTTACCTAAAAAATTAATTCAATTTTTTTGAACTAGAAGCACATTTGGGTCAAGTATTGATAATCACCGTCAGAATGCGCATGTGCAGTCACAACACCACAATTTGTCACCACAGGGTCCACAACATTAAATAATAACAACCACACAGTTTGCCTGAGAAATGGCAGACAAGTACACTATTCCCTGATTGACCGGCCGATATTGGCAGCGCTCGGTAGCTAGTCCAAACTGTGCCAGAATATTCGACCCTTTGTCCGTTTTCATTAACATCCTGTTAAGTTTCTGATTTGTTTATTTATAGAAAGCGTACATTATCTTCTCAGTACGTCTGTGTTTATTATGATTTGCAAGTTACAAAGGCGCCTTTATGTTCATTATACAGCTATTCCGGCCTCATGGTGGCTGTATATACAAGAGTTGTGCATTGTGTATAACAGGGTAAACTTGTTTTTATAATTCTTATAGTATGCGTTAACGAACGCTTTGAATTTCGATAAATTGATGTCTTGGTGCTTAAATCGCTGCCGATGGCTATAGGAAGAACGTTTCCGTCACATTGTACAATATTTTATCCATAAACACTTCCAACATACATGAAGAATCTACGTTACGTAGACCTCAGCACAAGGCTGTAACACAGGATATAATTTTTTTTCACCAAAATGTGGGCCTACCGTGTGTGTAAAAATAAATATAAAATGTAAATTTCCTAAATCCCCGAAAGTTCTTCGTCGGTTTTATTGAAATTCTGACAACATTTTGCACTGTTTTGTACTTTGCATTCTACCTGTGACGGGTAGAAACATCCCTTCCTCGGGCAAAACAGCAGCTCCATCTGTGAAACGTAAAGGTAAAAACGTGGTATTAAATATTTACTAGTCTATTTCAATTATCCAACGCTTTGCAAAAGTGCATTTCCATTTATTTCATTGTGACGGTTATTTGTTTTACGCTGGAACTGGCCTCTACCGCTTATCGCTTTTACCTCACGACTATATTTGTATTTAGTATTATACTTTTTGTTTTTAAATGTATTTTGCAGCGCAATTGGCGTTAGAATTGAGCTTTGTGTATTGACCTGAGTCTGAATTTACTATTTGTTATTGTGTTTTGTTTTTCTTTTTTGGGGTCACAACGACGTGTTTCTGGGTACAACATCTTTATTTACTTAATCACAAACGCTAATTTACAATAGTTTTTTTCTCGTAAGCGTTTCAATATCAAAATCATCATCTTCATTGGTGTAACGACAATTAAGATAAATAAATTGTTGTTTATAAATTATAAACAACATTTTTAGTTTAGAAGTTGTGAATCAATTCACTGATGAATATGTGTCAAGTATGATAAATTATTGATAGGAAGTCATTCTTCATTATTATTCAATTATTTGATCATATTTGTGATTTATTTTAATTTAAGAACTATCTAATGTACAAAAAACATCAAGTATTTTTTAAAATTAAATTGTTGAAGTCATACCTATTGCCTTTTTTTTTATCAGTGGTCAGTTTTGACTTTTTGAATTCGGTATTTCAGAATGTAGGTTTATGTTAATTCTTTAAAGTATAATGTTCTTTCGGAAGTGAATATTTATTTTGTACAACAAACTGCTTAAAATTTGAAGGGAGAAGGTTCTTGATTAGTTGAGTGTGTTCTTTTTAACATGTAATATATTAATCCTTGTTGCTAAGGAATATAAAAACAGTTTGGGGGAACCACTAAATTAAAAATCGTCTGCACTACTATTTGACCGCCCAAACCATTCTCAAAATATTCTCCTGGCTATTTTCATAATTTTTTTTGACTACACAAGATTCCTAGCCAGCTTATATAAATTTTTAAAAAAATTCAAACCTAATGAGAGCACTATTGCCTCAAAGCAATGAAAAGCCTCTCGTCAGAGCAATATTTTATACTCGCTCGCCAAGCTTCGCCCTTATTGCAATACGCAGCCGCTATTTCGTTAAGTGGAAAGAATCTATAGCACCTATTGAATAGGGAAATACGCTATGAAACATGTTATAAAATATAAAAGCTCTGTGTAGTGCGCTGCACAAAAGGGCTCCGAGCTGCAAATTGAATAGATCTTTTGCTCAATAGGAGTTGACCTCTTTTACATCTGCGCGAACAGTCTGCCGAAGACTAAATTTTAAAGTTTTTTTAACCTTCACATTGACACGAACTGTTTTGTGTCAAAACACACAGAATTAAATTAAAAACTTGTGTGCTTTAGGGCGTCACCTTAGAAAGCACGTTTCTCCTTAAATAAGGTGCTTCTTTAGTGCGTCTAAATGTATATTGTACTTATGTACCATCACTAATTAATTAAAGGAATTAATGGAATGATAATACATTGTAATAAAGCTGCAGTTCACAGCTGCGTAAGGAGTCATATTTGGGCGAAAAGTAGAAATGTTTTTGTAGCCCCTTCAATGAGATTCTATTGTGGCAGTGAAAGGCTAACATAGATGCTTCGTCACCACTACTCGACAATCAACGTTTGCTGCTGCTACTTGCGTTACTCAATGCACTCATTTTCCAAAAAGATTAAGGCACTGTTAAATCGTAGATAATCTACCTTTGCCCGAATAGAACAATCATATCTGACTTGGAACATGAAGTTACCTCGACACTCATCCCGGATTTATTTCCAATTCTTATACATAATTACGTACAATAATATTGTTGAAATAAAGTTGTATATGGTGTCATAACGTGGTTTAAACACTAAACTTTAGCTATGCTGTAAGCCATCTGCCCATCGGATAGTTAGCTAGTCAGCCTATGGGAAGTTCAGCTCGGCTGCCCGTAGGAAGTTATATCGGCTGTCCATCTGACAGTTATCTCGGCTGCTTGTCGGGCCGGCAGCTCAGCAACCCATAGGGCTATTAGCTTGATTGCGTATTAAGCTCTAGCTCGGAGCCCATCTGACAGTAAGATAAGCTGCTTTTCGTACCGTTTACTCGAACCGTTAACTCGGCTGCTTTTTTCACCGCAACCTAGGCTGCCCTTCTGACTGTAAACTAAGCTGCAAATCGAACCATTAGCTTAGCTGCTCTTCTGCCCGTAAGCTAAGCTATCTATCGAACCGTTAGTTCTGCAGTCCCTCTGATCGTAAGCTATGGTGTCTATCGAATCGTTACCTCGGCTGCCCTTCTGACCGCAAGCTAAAGCTGCTTATCGAACCATTAGCTCGGTTGCGTTTTCAACCGTTATCTCGGCTGCTTTTTTTAACGTAAGCTAAAATGGTATTCTGACCGTAAGCTAAGCTGCTTATCTAACCATTAGCTTGACAGCCCTTCTGAGCTTAGGATAAGCTACCCAACGAAACTTTAGCTCAGTCAACCCTCTGAACGTTAGCTCTAGTGCCCTTATGATCTTGAGGAAGGCAGCCTATCGAGCCGTTAGCTCAGTTGCCTTTCTGACCCGTTAGCTTGGCAACCCATTGTACAGTTAGCGCGACTGATTTTGTAACCGTAAACCTGGCTGCCCTTCTGACCGTAAGCTAGGATGCCTATCGTACCGTTAGTTCGGCAGCCCATTTGACCGTTATCTCGACTGATTTTTTAACTGTAAACTTGGCTGCCATTCTGACCGTAAGTTGAACTGCCTATCAAACCGTTAGCTCTGCTCCCCTTCTGACCGTTAGCTCGGCAGCCGATCTAAATGTTAGCCGATCTAAACGGAAGCCATCGTACCGTTAGATCGGTTGCTTCTCTGACCGTTAGCTACCAAGCATAAGGGTACATGTTTAATTAAATGTAACCGCGATGCATTTTTAAGTAAATTAGACTTTATAATTAACAAAGAGCTACATTTACAAAAGAACTGTTTACGTTTACGGTCTGTTGGATTAATCTTTGTACATTTTATAAAACTCCATTCACTCCAAGCTAAATTAGGTAAACAAAAATTTTATGTACGTACTTCTGAATATTACTCTGACAGTGGGAACGTCATGTTTGGATGATTACTTACTCAATTGTTTATTTAATAATGTTTTTATATACAACGGCTTTGTAATGTTTGCCATCTGAAGGACAGGGGCGTGTATGAAGCTTTTAAGGCCTCGATTTTTGGATCAGCTTAGGCGAAGTGTGCTTATTTGAACATCCAAGTCAGTCATTGTAGCAGTATGCTGTCTTCTAATAGCATCGATCTACGGGATACGCGTGTCTAGCGAGTTTCTTTACATGCTGCTTTGTTAGGAAGCTATATTAAATACTACAACGTTACAGATGAAGGACGACAAACATATCACAGAGATGGATTACGGAAAACCTGGTATGTAATGAAGAGTAGAACAAGTCTTGTAACGACCCAGGCAGTGTGTCAGGCTTACACAGCTCTACCGACGTCAAGAATATTTTGTCAACTTATTTTCCTACACAAATAGACTTCATTCAGTTGATCTTTAACGAAGACGGGCATTGCGTATTATAACAGAATTAAATGAAATAACATTTTATTCCTAAACTATAATGCAAAATGTCAGCCTAATTTTAATTTGTGTGGTCAGAAAAGGTGTTGCCGCAAAATAGGTTTAAATAAGCTGTGTGTTCCTGTCTCAACCCGGAGTAGCAGTCACCGCCGCTCTCTGCAAAGGCATTTCCCCTTGCCTCCTGAAGACCTGTTCAAGGAAGACGACATCGAATAAGAAACTTTAATTAAACTACAGTTCTAGTAAAAGTCGTGCGATACCCTATTATTCTCAACAAATGAAGTCTCGTTAAGCATAAATATTTTGTCGTTTTGTTTTTCGAATTTGTAAGTTTAGTTAGGTGGTTGTTTTCATTTGTATGCAATTTTAATTAGTTTTTAATGAATTCTCTTATTTTTTTAATGTTCAATTCAATGCTGAATATTTGTATTTGAATTACATTTTTCGGTTGGATTTGGTTCTTGTTCTTTATTGTATGCTAATTTGTAATTTTGTGATCCATTTGCAAACGGGTGAAATTCAGTTTTTCAAATTGTGTGCCTAATTAATATCAATTTTTTAATTTTACTTTTCTTTTTTACATTTAATATTATTCTCACTTTTAAAAAATTTTATTTACAACCTTACTTTCATTTATATATACTACCACTACTTTTCTATTTACCATTGCTCTTTTAAATAAGTGTCTATAAATTCTTCGACTGTTTAAAATATTTTTTTGTTGCAAAGCCAAGAGATACTGTCTTTTATAATAATCACGCTTCTAACACAACCTAGGGCTGAAATACGTGAGGGGTAGAATGATAAATCTAACCCACAGATCCATAAAAAAAGGTATACCCCGAGTACAAATCCGGTTATAATTAGATGAAAGCGACAGTAGCAACCGTTCGTAGCAATAGCAACCTTTGACAACAATAGCAACCGTTAGCAACAAAAGTTGCCGTTCACAACAGTAGCAACGGTTAACAACAATAGCAACCGTTACCAACAATAGTAATCGTTCACAACAGTAGAAACCGTTCGCAGCATTAACAACCGTTCGCAGCAATATCAACGGTTAACAACAATAGCAACTGCTAGCAACAATAGCAGTCGTTCACAACAATAGTAACCGTTACCTACAATAGTAGCCGTTCACAACAGTAGCAACGGTTAACAACAATAGCAACTGCTAGCAACAATAGCAGTCGTTCATAACAATAGCGACCGTTAACAACAATAGCAGTCGTTCACTCAATAGCAACCGTTAGCAATAGCAACCGTTAACAACAATAGCAACAATTGCATCCGTCAACTACAATAGTAACCGTTAGCAACAATAGCAGCCGTTCACAACAATAGCAGTCGTTCATAACAATAGCGACCGTTAACAACAATAGCAGTCGTTCACTCAATAGCAACCGTTAGCAATAGCAACCGTTAACAACAATAGCAACAATTGCATCCGTCAACTACAATAGTAACCGTTAGCAACAATAGCAGCCGTTCACAACCATAGCAACCGTTAGCAACAATAGTAGCAACTCGCAACAATAGCAACTGTTCGCAGCAGTAGCATTTGTTAGCAAGAATGGAAATTGTTTGCAACAGTAACATTTCTACCGGTGAAGTCCCATGTTGAATGGAATAAACTTTTCGATGAATCCATTGCAAAATTACATTCTTGATGCGTGTCAAGTTATTCATAGCTCTTTTATTGCCTTTTGTTTTATCGGCTTTGTTAATGTGTCATAGGGTCATAGAAACCATTGTGTGTCCGGAAATAACACTCGTATCAGATTTGTGCTTAGGCAGACGATTATATTCTAATTATGTATCATATTAACATGTAAAATGGTTTGTTATATATAACTTCAGTTTCATTAAAACTATTCTACAATATTGGTTTGTAAGTACAGTCAGACCAAGAAACAAGGAGCCAATCAACCGAAGCACGGCACCTGGTGGTAGATTTAGGCGTCAATGTAATGAGGGTCTAGGATTCATAGATAGAAATTGTAGCACGTAAGGAAGTTAAAATTGTAGTCAAGGGGGAAATTCATGAGAGGAATTAAATACTTCATTATATTTACCGTTCTACGTAGTAAAATACAAATGACTTGACATTTTTTATACCTAGAAAAGGCAACTGTACAATAGGCTACCTTTAAATAGACCCTATTAACAAATGCTCAAAATATTTGTTTTTTTACGGTTAACAAATTTGTGCAACATTATTTATGTTTTTATTAGATACACTCATAAAATATTTTGTATGTAATTGAAATTTATAAATTATTTTAATTATTTAATATAGAGTGTATCGCACAACTCTTTGAAACTGCACGAGATGTAACAAGGTGTGGGGATGTAGATTCGATTATACAGCAAATTGTAGAGTCTAGAGCAAACTGTATACAGTAATTACATGCTTTTAAGGCTGCAACAATAAGAAAAATAGAAAATTATAACTTTTATCTAAATTGTGTTGGCATCCCTTGTTTAAATTGAACATTGTTAGTAGCACTTAGTTGCGTTGTACAATTTAAGCGGTAATTATAACTTTATCCGCGCCTTATCGATCTATCCCGAACGTTTCCGAACTCGAAGTTCGTTTCATAACATTGTTTATCCATTTAGAGAACGTTAAGGCTGGTCATACATGTTTTTATATGAAATTAATAAAAGTTTTAATGTCCATAAAACGGTTTAACAATCAAAAATAGATTTTGCAGAAAGTTGAGAATTAAATTTTCTGTTTTCAAGAATAGAATACAATTGGCAAAGGCGCACATAGGACAAGGACTTTTAGATTTAGTATAACATTCTCTGCTCGAACACACTCTGCAGTTATTAGCCATTTCGTGTAGGTTTTAGAAACATTAGGCTTGGTTTGTGGGTAAAGGTAACATTCCCTGATATAATAAATTCTTTACAAACATTCTTACATTCTGAACACACTAATTACGTAATTACGAACGCAATCATTTATTTTCTCCATCACGTTTCTGTGACGAAGCTAACTTCAGTGAATTTAACTACATACAATGCAAACTATAATGAAGCTATTATTAGCATTGTTGAAGTGTAGCACTTCAATAGTTATAGTCAATGAAGATAATAACATTGCCATGGAAACGCGTTCGGGGAAGTAAATTATTGATAGAGAATCAGTGTTTGTTATTAAGAAAATAAATACATTCATTACTATAATTGTTGACATTTTAATTTCAGTTTAGAAATAGTAAGAAGAAAGTTCAACTAGTATTTAGAATTTATTTGCTCTTTGTATGTAAAACCTAATAAATTTATCATCCCCGTTATTGGGGACAACACAAATGACTTATTCATTTATATTGTGTAACACACATTTTAATGTCACACGGCGTTTGCATCGGTTCATTTATCTTAGTGTATATCCGCTGCTCCACATGCCACCTTGTTCTCGTCGCCGATCGCCGTTTGATAAATCATTGTTAAATGTGGCGTATTTAATGTGAATGCGAGCAGTATGCTTATCGTATGATGTATTGCCTACTAGGTGTTAATGCACAATGAGGATGAACTTAGCCCGTTAACATCTCGTGTAATCCCCTTACACATAATGCGCTTGTTGATACGACCGAGGGCTCTTGTTCGTCTGTATCATTAACGCAAGTTTACGCGCCTAATATAGACGTGCAATAGTGTAAGGTGTAATTCCATTTATATTTATGACAGACTTGCTATAAAACCGTTAATTAACCGATACAGCTCGTATTTATATATTTACCCGTGGATAGTTTTCTTTATTGTTTACCAATGGCTAGATTTGTTTGATACAAAAGATAATGGTTTTGGCACTCGGGGAAGTTCACCAAAAGTGATAACAAAATAGATTTAATAGGGTCGCAAACGTTTCAACGTAAATCGCCGAAAATATGAATTTAGACATTTTACATTCAATTTTTACATCTTTATTTGAAAAATGTATTTAATAAAGACTAATATTTACTGTAGTTAATAATAAAATAATGTGGGCAACAAAAAATATATATATATTAGATGTTAACGGGATGCTAATTTTTTAACAGTTCAAATCAGTTCTTTAAAAAGTATAAGAAGGGCCTTAAAAATGTTTTCCTTTCAAAAATTGGATAACAAATACATAACTTATTGTTATCGTCATACTGAATTATTTATGTTGAGATTTATCAAAATTTTAATAAATTAATATATTTATTAACTGATCAAAACGGATGTTGTACAATATAACTTGTAATACAAAATCAGCTGTTACATGAAATCATATGTTGTAAGGTAATTTGCTATAGGCCCTAAGCTATGCGTTTCAGAAATAATGTTTTGCTCACCACGCGTAAAGAAGTTTCAATGAATATTTCATATTTTAGTTTGTACATGATAGCAGACAGATAAAATTTATTTTATAAGGCCCCTCTTTTGCTTACCACTGGTTAAAAGATCTAAGATCTAAGAAATTGTAGTAAATGTTTTGCGCTTTGCTTACGTCCACCATAAATAAGATATACGAATGCACTGACTAGTAGTGTCAGTGAGTTGAACTGTTGGTTAGAGAAGACGTTTAGTGACCAAGTGGATTTTACAACATTTGATATAAGGGATGACGGTCTACCTTTTTCCGTTTGGGAGGACTATTATTTGGTCGGGAAGTATACATAGTGATTTTATAAGGGGGGGGGGTGTTTTTATTGAAATGCATGGGAGTTTTGCTGACGGCTTTTTTATTAGTGGGTTGGCTTTGTAAATGAAGCGATCGTTTCGAAACGCGTCAGCAAGTAAGTTAGACGTTTTTACAGTTACACAATAATTACATATGATTTATTTAATGAATTCAATATGATTGAAACAAGCAACTTGTTATTTTTCCTTTGACGTTTTTGTTTTGATTTTTTATATTAACGAGTAATGCTGTTTACAATTTTAATTTGGGCCAATCTGAACGTACTTTATATATTTGACATTTAATGCATATTCATTTATTGTGGGTGAACTACTTGTCTTTGTGTTAGTTTAAACTTGTCTGCTAACCTTAACGTTATGATAAATTCGTTTTAGATTATTTAATTGCTCAGAACGTAATGTTTATTAAAATACCGTCAGCGAACTTCGGACCTAAAGTGGTAAACCTCTTCAAAGGTATACATACTGCTTTGTAAAATGCATTTAAATGAAACTTAGCCAGGTCCTTTTTATTGCATTAGCCTGGAATAATCCTTACCTGGTTCTTTGATCTTTGCACCATTATCTTCTTTGTTAAAATAAAACAAAGTCCTTGATGTCGAATCTATTTTCAGGGGTAGGTTTTTTTACAAATATTACAGTAGTTTATTTCCCTTGTTTTTTTACTTTAACGTTTTTGACTGTTTGTCTTCCGATTCCCTTTCGGTCTGCACGAATATAAGGACCGTAATAAACACGAAATAGCAAGCATAAACTAAACGTGTTTTAATTTAAGGTAGCAACTTCCGTTCATTCATGTCTTAAAATTTCTTTGTTTATCGATGACATCTGGTTCTTCCGACGTTTATGTGACTCTTACTTTAAAGGTAGACATTAATTATTCACCCAGTTTGAAAACGATCGTTTAAAATTTAAACAATTTTACTCTGAATGTAATTTATTATTCTTTATAAATTTTGATCATATTATTTGTGTACTACGGCCACTACTAATATATTTTTTTAATACTTCTGTCCGCAATTCCCAGCTTTGTCTGTCCCTCCACAAGAAGCTCCCATCTACCTAGAGTGTTCTTAAGTAATGCAGAATCCCTAAGTGAAAAATCGCTGGGTTGTATGTGCATTGAATATGACTTTGTTTCATGATTCTAGGTGAATGCGCTGGGAGACGATAGCCCTAGTATCGTGCTGGGGAAAACTCTGACATTCTAAACTGAGTCTCCCTCCCATCCACCTGCAGGGTCAGATTTTTTATGAAATGTTTCTACTGTACTAGTACCATGTCTCTGTTTCAGGGTCTTATCTTATCGCAATATTTGAATTGAGTAAATTCGTTGTTTTACAGATCTTATCTAAGCATTTTCAGGATATCTTTACTTAGTTCAGATGCTGATAGCTAGTTCCATTGAGCTGGAGATATATACAAGGATATGATTATCTTCAGTGTGGTGCTTGATAGTAACTAAATCTCTTCTATTATGATTTTGTAGACTCAGATGTGTTCATAGAATCTAGCGCCCACGTTGTTCGCACTCCGTCTCGTGTATACTGTAATGCGATCACATCTTATTCGGTGCACGCAGTTTTGGTCTTAATTATCCCTCTCTTCTATTGTGTTATGTACAGTACTTTTATAGTATTATTGAGGCAGAATATTATAATTTTCCTCAAAACTTGAAGAAGTTTGTAATCGAAGCTACCTAGAAATGTGAAATGTGTGTCTAGTGACTTCACTGTCCTAAATTTAATCTTGTAATAACAGTGGCCATTTAACCTTGCAATAACAGCTGCACAACCACTAGAACATATTTACCACTAATATGTTAGCGAAAAGACATATCTTCTCGTTGCCAGCAAATTTATTCTGTCCGCGATGCCATCATTTTCCCCTATTACCATTATCAGAGGGTCGTCAGTACCTTTCCCTTACTCTAATGCATTTACCGTTTCCTGTTCCTCTTTTATAAGATGATATAACGGGAAGGCACGTCCTGTTGCTTCAGTCAGGGTACCTAGGCTACTCGGTGTCATAATGTAATGCCAGTACCAGGGGATTACTTAGTCCTACCTAACTCTTCCCCTATTCCCATTATCAGAGGGTCGTCAGTATCTTTCCCTAACTCTAATGCTTTTACCGTTTCCCGTTTATAAGATGATATAAAGGGAAGGCACGTCCTGTTGCTTCAGTCAGGGTACCTAGGCTACTCGGTGGCATAATGTAATGCCAGTACCAGGGGATTACTTAGTCCTACCTAACTCTTCCCCTATTCCCATTATCAGAGGGTCGTCAGTATCTTTCCCTAACTCTAATGCTTTTACCGTTTCCCGTTTATAAGATGATATAAAGGGAAGGCACGTCCTGTTGCTTCAGTCAGGGTACCTAGGCTACTCGGTGGCATAATGTAATGCCAGTACCAGGGGATTACTTAGTCCTACCTAACTCTTCCCCTATTCCCATTATCAGAGGTTCGTCAGTACCTTTCCGTAACTCTAATGCTTTTACCGTTTCCCGTTTATAAGATGATATAACGGGAAGGCACGTCCTGTTGCTTCAGTCAGGGTACCTGTCATAATGTAATTACCAGGGGATTACTTAGTCCTACCTAACTCCTCCCCTATTTACTTTTATAGCTTTCTGTTTCTGACATTTCTTGTTATGCAAGAAGTAACTGTTGCTGTAGCGTTTCAAAGGACTTCCATCATTCAATACGTTTTGTATGCTTTAAAAAGAAGTAAATAGTTGAAACGCATCGAAGAAATGTAATATGATAACAAATGCCAGAAAATCATAATAATGTATAATGAAGCGGAATTGTCTCGTTATGATAATTCGTAAAAGGGGAAAAGCTTAACACCATTTTATGAACGCCATGTAAATCAGATATACCCCATGCACACTGTCTAACACACATTTACCAATAACCCTTCCAAACCCTCTTCCCTTGTATTCTTTTAAAGGGTATTTTGTGGGTATCCTATTTCTATCTTTTATTTACATCCTTGTCACCCTTAAAACGTAAAACCTAGAACAAAAAAATACAAGCAAACAAACATTCAGTGAGAAACTCCTAATTCCATTTTCAGACAGTTTTCCCTGAAATGTTTGTACGGTTTGTTTTGAATACATAAATCCACATTTTATTACATCGTTCGTTGTACTTTATAAACGCGTTCCCCTTCCCGACCGTTGAACGTAATTACGAAATGTATAAATCAGCTACCGACCTTCTGATGTATCGATCACCGAATAGAGTCACTAAAGAAATATAGCGAGTTGTAATTGAATCGAGTTGACAATAATTACAATCGCTTGTATTCAAGTCATGCCGAGAACAGAAATGAAGAGATATGGCTCGGAAGGCTGCCTTTTAATTTTGGTAAGGCGGGAGAAATGGCCCTGAGTTAGTGTCGGGGTGAAAGTGGCGGAAGAATAGGAACCGCCTTTAGGCAATGCAAATTGTAGCGTCGGACGCGTGAAGGAAATCCCGCCTATTGTTTAACCGTCACCAGTTGTGCAGCTACAGTCGGCATCAGAGACAACCTCTCAGAGTTTACACAAAATTTGGTCATTTGTGCGCAGCACAGTTAATTCAATATAATAATTTTCTGAAAATTGATTTACTAAGAAATTAAAATTTTACGAACTTTCGGTTGCTGTGTTTATCAGTTTTTGAAAAAAAATGTGTCTGCATTTGAATAACTTTTCTTAGACATATTCAAGACATCATTAGTTTTTGAATTAACATGTCAGTATTAAAATTTTCAAAAACATCTTCATTTTAATGGGTACATTTATATTATTTCAAATTATTTTTTAAAAAATTGTATTGCTTATCATTGTATTTATGATTTTGTATTATATTTTCTCGCAATGAATATATTATAGTACATTACGGCTACAACTTTCAATAGAATTGAAGAGGAATAGAGTTTCGCTTCTGAACTCTTGATCTCATTAGCAAGCTAATAATAATGATGTGTTATTTTAACCCGATTCCTAAATTACATATAATTTTTATATATTTATAGTAATTTTTATAATTATTGGTCTGATATTATTGGTTTCTTGTATTTCGTATTCCATTACCTTCAGTGAATCTTAATCAATCACTTAAACATTAGTACATGACCATCCGATCTTTAAATTTTGTAAATTTGTACAAACTTGCTGAGACAGAACGTTTTTGATAGCTTCGTGGCAAAATTCATCAGTGTCTTCTGCTTGGAGATTTGGAGATGTCGGGTCAATTAATATAGAAAAACATTCCAAAAACCCACGTAACCGAAATCATAAACATCCTCCAAACCATCACCAAACAAAACTATTTCGCCCACAACTCAAACTTCTATTCACAACCAGATGGCCTACCCATGGGAAGTCCTACCAGTAGTGTCCTAAACGAAATTTTTCTACAACACATAGAAAAACCCAAGATTCAAACAATACACACGCACACAAAATCATTTACTGGCACAGATACGTCGATAATATCATAACAATATACAGAGGCAACTCCTGACAATGCGAAAAACTCCTCACCTACACTAATAAAATACACCAAAAACTCCACTTCACTTCAGAAATTGAAACCAACCTATCCCTAAACTTCCTCGACCTAACCATAGCAAAAAGCCACACACAAAAACACAGCTTCAACATTTACAGGAAACCCATAGCGACATTCAATTTATGTACAACACCAAAAACCACCCTATCCAACACAAACACGCTGCCTTAAGATCCATACTCCATAGACTTAAAGAAGTTCCAAAGACCACAGAAAACATAAACAAAGAGCGAGATACAAATAAATATTTAGCATACACAAATGGATACAACACCACAATAATAGACAAACTATGGTACAAAATACAAAAAAACACTAAAATTAACACTACAGACAGGGGAAACAAATACATCACATTACCATTCATAAACAAAATAGCCCGCAAATTTCAAAAAATAGGTTACAAAATAGCATACAAAACCAATAACAAATTACAATACAAAATACAACACTACAACAACAACAAAGATAAACTACAAGCACCAGGCGTATACAAACTAAACTGCGACGAATGTAACAAATTCTACATTGGTCAAACAGGTCGCAGCTTTAAACAAAGAGTCGAAGAACGCAAACATAACACCAACTCAACATTTTATAATCACTTAAAAGAAACAGGACACAAATACACAGACATTTATCAATTTAGAAATCCTACACATCAACAAAAAAGGACCACATCTCAACAAACTAGAACAATATGAAATTTACAGACACACAAAAACACAAAATACAAACATATTAAACGAACAAACACAATACAAATCACACATACTCTTTGATACTATCGAAAACCTACCTTTAAAACCGTCTCCGCTTGACCCAACATCTCCAAGCAGAAGACACTGATGAAGATCGGCACATAGCGATCGAAAAAGTTCTGTCTCAGTAAGTTTTAACAAATTTACAATCACATAAAAGAAACAGGACACAAATACACAGACATTTACCATAGACTAGAAATTCTACACATCAACAAAAAAGGACCACACCTCAACGCTCTAGAACAATATGGAATTTCACAGACACATAAAAACGCAAAGTACAAATATATTAAATGAATAAACACAATACAAATCACACATACTCTTTGATAGTATCGAAAACCTGCATTTAAAACCGTCAGCGCTTGACCTGACATCTCCAAGCAGAAGACACTGATGAACATCGGCACATAGCGATCGAAAACGTTCTGTCTCAGTAAGTTTTAACAAAATTACAAAACTTAAAGTTCGGATAGTCATAAACTATTGTTTAAGGGATTAATAAACATTATAGTTCTTCTTATGATGTTTTACTGTTTGTATAATTGACCACGCATTAACTAACCTACTTAAATCTACCTTATAAAGAACAAACACTAACCCATTCCACGACAATTATACAATTAACTATTTTTGACAACATCATGTTTTACATGGTAGTTGCAATTTTAGTTCAGTTTTGCTGAAATCAGTATTTCGTTTTTTTATAAGTTTAAGTAAACTTTTTTTCTTGGTTTTTCATTTAACTTGTTTTATGTATGTTGAATTTAGTTATCTCTTATCAAGGTGGTTTTTGTTGAGTGTTTTTAGTTTATTTGGAACTTTGCTGATTATGTGCATGGGATATATATATATATATATATATATATATATATATATATATATGTGTGTGTGTGTGTGTGTGTGTGTGTGTGTGTGTGTGTGTGTGTGTGTGTGTGTGTGTGTGTATTACACACACACACATATATATATATATATATATATATATATATATATATATATATATATATATATATATATATATATATATAAGTTATGTAACTAAATAATGTAGATCTAGATAGCTTTAATGATGACATATAGTAACTTATATTTATGCTTACGCAGACTTTGTATTGTACACCTGCTAAGCCTTTGTTAAGTCAGTAGCGATCTAGAGACTAGAACAGTTCTCCACTCCATATACTCTGACAGTATATCAGTTGTATAATATACAACGGAGGCAGTGAAATAAAGTTGGAAATGAAATAGCTGATATTTTTGCAAACAACAGCGATGTAAGACTGACTTACTTCGCTATTCCATGAGAGTAAACAGTTGCATTTACGTAAGGCAGTACTTGCAGGAGAAAATTTGGAGCTCGCTAAAGTAGTCAGCAAAAGACCAGTTTCAAAGATTTACGCTTTGAAAATATCTTGACACTAGATACTTGAAAGAAGAACCGTACAAAATTTTCCAGAAGGAAACTGAATGAATATAAGTTCTATGCTACTGACATTACACCTGGGCGAAAAGGAAGGATAGAGGCCCATCTTGACCTTGTGTCTTTAGAACTCTGGGCAACGCGCAGTGACCTCATAATAAAAAAAATGGGACTTAATACCGACACTCCACCAATTAAACATAAATTTTTCACCAGTTTGATTGATACCTCATAGTCCAGACATCGAAGACCAAAATATGATATTTGCTAAAAAAAATTGTATAGTTTTAAAAGTTGGTACAGTTGTGTATGAAGGTGTCTTAAACAACATACCAAACGTATATTTCAGAACTATACCATTTTTTTTTAGCAAATTTATTTGGTTTTCAGAAGAACTACTTGTAGACGATGCACCTATTATCGACAACCAGTCAGAATCTAAATCAGATTACTAGCAAAAGTTCATTTAAAAATAAATGAGTTCTCCTGCGTAAAAAATAATTTGTATTCTTTAATATTTATCTTAAATACACTGAAATTTTAGTACTTTGTTTAAACACATTTTCATTCATACATTTTTAAAGAAACGTGGTGTAAGTCAAAAGTTTTAATTTAAAATTGTATAAACAATAAAAAAAATATATAAACAATTGAAAATTACTAATGCAATAAATAGGTAGTTATATTGAACCCTCAACTACTGCAATATAACAGATAATTATTTATTGTAATATCTGTGATTTGCAGTTAAAGTTCTAACAACCCTCTAATTATCTCAAAACTAATTAACACTGAGTTAGAAAACCTTTCCTCCCAACGGCTCATATGTAAAAAATGTTATTGTACGAATTTCAAACATATGTAATTAATAATAAATAATAGACACGTTTATTAATATAAAATATTTTTAAAAAATTTGTCTATAACGAAACACAAAACCGATACACACACACAGACACACACAGATATATATATATTATTTATTCTTTTTTAAGATTCTTTAAGAAGGTTCCACCTGTTTGTAGCTAATTCAGTGTTGCCACCTACACAACAAAGATATTTTACATCTGATATTTATTTGAAGCTCTTTACTATCCCATCCTTTTTTGTTACTAATATTTCTTTCATTTGTAAAAGTTTCCCTTTCGTTTTTCATGTAATTATTTTGTATTCTCTATTTTCTTTCTTCGGAAATGTCCGATTACGTTTGGTTTGGTTTCACCATTTCATTTGTATACAGTAGACAATAATTGAGTGCGTGCACTGAGTCAAACTATGGCAATGAAGTACAATGAAACTAATAAATTATGTTGCTTAACTTATTTTTTATGTTGCATCGCTTGTTTTTTTAATTTAACTTTGGAATATTATTTATTAAAATTGGTAATTTTTTTGCAATCATTTTAATCAAGCAAATCCTGAACAGCTGATTCGTGTGTGTGCCGGTAAGCGTATAGACAAGTTGTTATGGCATCGTTAGATTATGGCAACTCAGGTATCCTCCGACATATATCAGACATGTATCTCCGACACAGAGATTTCCTAACCGTATTTAAATCAATGTCTGGAATAGAATTGGTTTTATTTCGTGTAATTAATCCGGTCACTATATATCCTTTATTGTAATTGGGTTTTCCGCTCTAAATTGATAGTCTCGTACTGTCCTACATATGCAGGGACAACGAATCAATATCTAAGGGGATATCTATTTATACAGTATTTACTATTTCTGTGCAATAATGATTGCTTCGATAACGCGTTCTCGCTTGATTCTGATCTATTTTTTTATAGTGTTTGGCTATCTGATGTTTACAGCTTTATATATATATATATATATATATATTTGTAGCTATGCAACACTGTTTTCGTGTATACACTTTTCACTTTCACTTATGTACTTAAACAAGAATATTACTTGGTATTTATGCGAGCTAACTTTCAATGGTTGGCTGTGCCGTCATCCTCGGGCATACTGAACAGGGTTGTTGTAGACTATGAGCTGAGTGGATTTCCCGTTGACCTTGGTGTACCGTTATGTTCTATTTTTAGATTCACTGCACTGTGCAAGTTTTTAACGTTTGTTTTGGGGTTAATATTGTCTATTAGATTTAATAATCTATCGTTTTTTTATTTTATTTGTATTTGTTCGTTATTGATATTATTTTTATTTTTATAAATTTCTAGTTTTTCCCAGATTGTCATTTTGAGGCCTTTTTGAATTTTTTTTTACTAGGTGTACGTTTTTTAATATGGGGAATGTGTGTTTGTTTATGATGCCGTGTGTGGCTACGTTTGAGTTGTAACTTTTGCCCTTATGACTGTAATAGCCCTACTGGCTGACCTACTGGACATAATAGTCTTACTGGCTGTAATAGTCCTAATAGTTATAATAGTTCTAATGGGGCCCTACTGGCTATAATAGTTATACTAGCTGTAAACGTCCTACTGGCTGATCCGTACTGGTCCCCTTCTGACTGTAATAGTTTTACTGGCTGGTCTGTTGGATATAATAGTCTTACTGGCTGTAATAGTCCTAATAGTTGTAATAGTTCTACTGGGACCCTACTGGCTATAATAGTTATAATAGCTGTATACGTCCTACTGGCTGATCCGTACTGGTGCCCTTTATTTGAGTTTTAAATATTCCATCCCTCATTAAATGAAGGTAGACAATGTTGAAGATTATTTCGCTTGGGAACGTTGGAACATGGCAGGACCTTGGGTTTATCAAAGTGCATAACTGTTTACAGAGATCTGCTTTAGTCCTACGCAGCCTAATAGAGGCGGAAACTGAGTGACTGATTCGGAACACACTCTGCACATTGGTAGAGGCAGAGAATATAACCTGACGAGGCAACGTTACTTGTGCATCTGACAGGTGGATGCCGGTGGCTGTGTGTTCGATATACCATTATGTTTGCTATCTTTTATGGAATTAGTGCCCATGTTTAGTCCTGGTCTGTAGTGTTTAAACATAAAGGACCTTAATACCACAAAACGAATTTCTTGCCAATTATATCGAAAGACTTCTTTAAAAGTTTCCACTTTGTAACTTCTGGTAAATAAAAAAAAATGAATTCCGTGATCTACCTAAGTTGTTAACTTAGTTATTTATTCCACCTTACCAACAGCATGCACAGTCATTGTTGTGTTAGGAATAATATATGTTTGTCTCCCGTTATAAATAAAGTGTACGCAATATATAACGGTCTTGGCACTTAGTGCAGACGGTTGTTCTCTATATATATCAGCATTACTGGTTGTCCCCGTCCTGGTGTTTGTATTTCCCGTCTTGGAGCTACAGTTCAACTGCAATTAATGGCCTTCCCTTGTCTTCTATTTTACTATTCCGTCAACGAGCTTTCATAAAACCTTAAACATTTCTCTGCCGTTGTTTCGCCACATCAACGCACACAATTCAAATAACTTTTGTCGAAATTGAAATTTCAAGTTCCATTCGATCAACGTTTACCTCGCTCGTTTTTTATTGTTCTAAGACACGAGTTACATATTAGTAAGGTGTTTATCAGGGTGAGTTCATGATATATGAGTTGTTCATGATTATGTTGTTGTATTATATACGATATGAGTTGTTCATGATATAATTTAAATTTAATTTCGTTAATTTTCTTTTAATTAATATTTTATTTTTAAGAAATATGCAATTTTGTCTACAATTCAAATTGTGTTATATTATATTTCTCGAACAGCTGTTACGAGAACATTGTCTAGTAACTGATTAATAAATGAAGAAGTAATTCCTCTAATTATAATTATTTTTGTTATGGACTCACACATAGCAACCATCCTCACAGGCATCATAGTAGAAACGAACTCAGATCAAAACTAAATTAAATTTTTTTATAAATGATTTATTGTTTTTCATATGCTTAGGGGCAAGGAGTTTTAGAGCTGTTACCCTCACTTGAAATGTATTAGGGAGAAACGCAATTCCAAAAACTTTTGTATTGGGCGACCAAATAGATAATAGAATAATAAATTACTAAAAATAGTTGTTAATTCATGAGTAGAATTGAAAAATTTCTCCTGCTTTACAATGGTTATTTCGTACTGTCCTACATTTCCTAATCAATGCCGGGTTGGATTCGTTCACCGCTTTCCTAATAAGTGGATGTATGTGTCTGCAGTATTTACTATTTCTGGGCGTTAATTGATGAGTTCGATAGCACGTGTTTGGTTCTGATCTATTATGTTGCAATGAGTTTATACCTTTGTATGGTATTAATGTTTTGCAGGACTTGCACATGCCACTTTATATATATATATATATATATATATATATATATATATATATATATATACATAGACTATCAAATATGTTTTCTTGTTAGAATTATTTTTAAGATTAAATAATATACACTAATTACAGGAATAATTTATTGAATAATACACTCAAAGCTTTTCGTTGGTTGACATTACCAACATCCTCAGGAAATACAATACTAAGAATCAGTATTGTAGGAGGATTCTTAGTATTGTAATTCCTGAGGATGTTGGTAATGTCAACCAACGAAAAGTTTTGAGTGTATTATTTACTAAATTATTCCTGTAATTAGTGTAGTATATTATTTAATCTGAAATATATATATATATATATATATATATATATATATATATATATATGTTTGGCGCTGGTTTTTTCATTACAATAATGTAAAGGTAAATCAGTAATTATATTCTGGAAGTAAATATTGATTTTTACAGGTATTATAAATTATTTATACATATATCTGGCATTTCTAATCGTATTTACTATAAGTATTTATATTATCAGAAAATCAGTATTATACAACAAAGATAGTGGTAAACGTGGCCGACATCAATAGATACACTGCGGACTCAGACGTACTCTTCAGGCCATCCTAACGCTACTGTTGAGTGAGTCAAAGAAAAGATTGTAATAATTTCATGTGAATATCGTAATTTAGAAAATACCTCGAAAAACAAAATACAATAAAGTATGTAGTAGACTTACAGTGTATTATTACCAAATGTATTCAATTGTTCGGAATGAAATAGAATTTCAATGAAATAAGATTTAAAAGGAATCCCTTAATAATGAAGCCGTCTCGCTGTAATCGCGAACGCTAAGCGAGATTTGAGTGGGTGCCAAAGCGGCTCCAGCCAGCTACCGGCTGCTTTCTTTAAACTGAGCCTTCATTACGACCCTGCAATTTGTAAGGATTTATTGGCCTGAAAGAGCAACATTTTCTTGGCTTTAAAAAAATGTCAAAACAATGTGTCGCTTCTAATTTATTTAAACAAGCTACTTGTTTGTAATAATTAATTTCACTAAATAAAGTATAATTCAAAACTGTATTCGTTTCTAAATATTATGACTTCACACGGTCTTCTCATTTAAAGTTGAAGTCATGAAGTAAATGAGTTTATATGTTAATTATCCTAATGTAGAAGTGATTTATCTCAGACAAATACGTTTGGAGAATCGCTAACTGGAACTCGTGAGGCTTTAAGAGTACTGCATTGTGATTGAAGCATGAGTGTCCAAATGTTCCTCAAGCTAAATGTAAGAAATACTTTGGACGAGTCTTGAATACTAATTATCTAAAATTTTTCATCAAAGGGATATTGAAAATGTTTAGGTGGAATCCAACATTAAAGGCTTAACATTAGGTTATGAGTAACCTTAGCCACTGAATGGCACAAAAAATCGTTGAATGAAATTATATTTAAATTTTAATTACAACTTTTTCCCCTTTTATTAAAGTTTTAATATATATTTTATTATATAATTTCATTTTAAAATAAACTATTTGGCTACTTGCGGAACTAAAAGATTTAAGGAGCGTTTTGTGAAATTGTAATCATAAACATTTTACCAACACGTACATGACTAAGGACTTTTATCAGTGAATACGTGATTAAATATTTTATTACGTCACTAAAGATGTTATCTGTAAATATGTGATTAAATACGTTATCGGTACATGCATGATTTATAAGAATTAGCATTTACTTTACTCAAAGCGTAACATGGCAAGAAACTTAGCCGCCTGATGCGCTGTAGCCTACTTGACAATTAGAGTGGTGGTCCCCGCTGACTCAGTGTTTGTCGAACCCCTCTGCGCTATATATATATATATATATATATATATATATATATATATATATATATATATATATATATATATATATATATATATATACTATAATATGTATTCCTGTGTATCAGTAAAGAAATAAGACAATTTACAAATACAAGAATAATTTATTGAATGTAATTATGAAAGTTATTGATATGTATATATATATATATATATATATATATATATATATTAAATATGGTGATATGTTTTTTTGTAATATAGTTAATAAATTAAAATATTTCAAAAACAAGAATACTTTTAATGAATATATTTATTCAAAGCTTTTCGCCGATAAAATAGTACCAGCAGCTACTAAAATAGATGCTGGTACTATTTTATCGGCGAAAAGCTTTGAATAAATATATTCATTAAAGGTATTCTTGTTTTTGAAATATTTTAATTTATTATATATATATATATATATATATATATATATATTTATATATATATATATATATATAAATATATATTTATATATATATATATATATATATATATATATATCTGATAGTTGTGTCACGTTTACAACTGTCCTAGATTAAAGAGAGGTGTAGACACCTTCACCAGCGGTAAATTCTCCTGCGCATCTAAAGTCTCTTGCGATGTATCGGGAGTAATACGTGACTAAACCCTTCACGAATAGCTCCGTGAATTGATACATCATGTAAACAAAAGTAATTTCAAGACATTAAAATCTACGTGACTAAAGACATTACCTGTACGTCTTAGATCAATAACAATATCCTCATGAGTGTAGACATTATCTGAACCTGTTTGATGAGATGTTATACGTCCCCGCGTGACTCGCGATACGTAACGTAACACGTTTTTTATAACTGCATCACTACAAAAGTTATCTGTATGAAACTGAGAACTTGAATACAGAACTATGAGGCGACGTCTTGGGTAGAAGCACAACTAACTTTCGAAGGATCTAAGAACGTCCAGGGCGTGTCAGGAAAGGCCTACTGTGAACGCCAATGAAAAGAGCGAAACGAGATGACATCAGCTAACGAGAGATAATAGCAGCAAAATAGTTAGAATTACCCGGTTCGTGATGTGTCCTTGTGATCACAGAGTAAATAGAATATTGTTTTCTTTCCAACAATATTATACCTAGTCGAATGTAAACTACAAGGAAGACATATTTTGTAAATAAATTTTACAATAAATTTGTCTTTCCTATTTTGCCTTTTAGAAACAAAGATAATTCATATTTATTAAAATTATAATAATAATTTAGTGTTTAATACTAAATTTATTTAGTATTTTAATACATTTTTTTAAATGTAATTTTTAAACTCTGATTCTCTTATACCTTAAATAACTTTTTGTTATATTTACAAATGGAATATTTATTACATACTCGTTTTAAGGTATATGATGTATTATTTTTAACCTTTTTTTTATTTAAACGGAATTACTCAAATATACTGATTTAGTTTTGACTTCGATTTCAAAAACATGGAGACCGGTTGAATATAAAAGGTCACAAATGAAGTATTTCTATTTATTCTATAGAGTCTAGCTTTTCCCTGGGTATTGGACGTTTTTAAATAAAGCATTCTTGTCGTCGCTTTGACATGTGCGATTTAACCTACGGATAGTCCTTTTGAAATGAAAGAAATGTGGTATGTATGGTAACCGGGGTAAATATCAAATACCTCGGGAAACCCATTAAAGGTTTTACAGATTAAAGTTTTGTATTTTTCCCTACCAGTTATAGTACTCGTATTTACATATAAGTAGTAATCTTTGCAAAACTAGCTATTGCATTGTTTTTATTTTTAAAATATTTTATATTGTAAAATGAAAACCTTTCTTTAAATTGGAAGTAACTAAAATTATACCTACAAAAGATACATAACTAGGTTTATTATGAATTAGTTTTATCTTAAAAGTATAACTTAGATAAACTCAGGGCGTTCCCTTTTACTACATTACAGACCATTAAATTAATTTAGTTACAGATTCTTTTCGTTAGTTTTTTTACTTACAGTTATAAAACTGCGTGCAGACGGTTTTTTATTAAAAGTGACACAAATCAGCGGGACGAAATAATCCTGTCAAAGCGTCTGAAGCAGGATTATCCTTCTGCAAGCCGCTATAATACAGTTAGCATTTAGCCTTTACACAAGTGTACAGAATCGGCGGAAATGTCAAAGTGTACAAATAAATAAAGTCGACGCAGTAAATATAAGATTAGAAATGCCAGCCAGTGTAATATGGCAAAACCTAACTCAGACAGATTGAGCCAAGCGAGAGGGTCTGGGCTGGTGCATAGAGTGCGTCACTTTAAATACAATTTAAATTCTGTCAGATTCAGACAAACAACTTGCAAACATCTGTCAAGCAGAACATTGCAAAATCAAAGCGTCCGTGTCCTATAGTATATTGTCAGTTATAATAAGCTGCGAATCTGTTTCCTTTAAAGTGTTTTACGGTGTCGGAATGTTTATTCGAAGCGTGTGTTGCTCTTTATTAGTTAAAGATAAGGCCAATACATTTAACACTCATTAATCCAGATACCGTTAATTTGGACTTCACCTAATCCGGACCCCGTTAAATTGGACTTCGCCTGAAACAGACTCCTTCGCTTAAAACGGACCCTATTAATTTAGACTTCAAGTGAAATGGACCTTGTTAATTTGATCTTCGCCTAAAACGGACCCTATTAATTAAAATCTAGATTGAAACTAACTTTTTTTTTAAACTACGGCTGATCCGGACCCCGTTAATTTGGACTTCGCCTGAAACGGACCCCGGTTTGTGAGGTAGGACAATGCTCCAGTCTGAGGGGGGGGAGGTGTTAGAAAAGCAATCAGCTGAGTGGTCAAGACATCACTCTAAAAAAAGAAAACGTATTAGCAGTCTTATTAACCCGGCTACAGTAAGGTGTTCCTAGACTTTCGTTTTTAAGTGCGGTAGCCTTAAAAGAGTTTTCTCTACTCTAATAAACCTAATGCCATGAGAACAATATTGACAGTTAATATTTAATAGCTTTTGTCACTGCATTTTTTATTAGCTAATTTAATGTTTATATTTCTAAATTATAAATATAAGCTTACTGTTCAGTATACTTTTTTTTGTAAATTATGCCTCTTTGCCCATATAAATGTTATTCTATATAATCTAGATTCTTGATCGAATTACTTGTCCCGATTAAAGGGGTTCAATTGTACTAAAGAGTCCGTTGAAACTAGATTTAGTATCGATATTAGAAATTCAACGCAATAATTTAAATTTATGCGGTTGTAGGCTATATGACTTATATATTTTTTTCGAAAATGGAAATTTATATACAAAGTTTAAATTGAAGAAATGTAAAATAATATCTCAGCTGACATTTCTGTGGAGTAATGGTGATGTATTCAGACGACAGTTCGCCCTTTTTGTAATTTAATAGTCCAACAAATAAGGATGGGTTCCGGCAGAAAGCAAAGATTAAATTCCTGCAACGGCTGTACTTAACATGCTCTCTCTTTGATCGCAATACAGTAATGTAACAAGAAGACATCGCACGAAATGATATTAAAATATTTTACTTTTGTAAACCGTGGACACTTCGTCAAGACAGACAGTATTTTCTGAAACGTTTAAACATTTCATCTATAAATAATTAAATTTACTTTGTTTTATTTAACAACATTGCTCAGTAGATTATATTAGGCACAATATAACAATCGTAAATGGTTTATATATTTTACGAATATATATACATTTCACGTTATTCGTTGTATATAGAATATACCCAACAGCAGCGTTGTTTCTGTTTATTGTGTTTGTATAACGCTACGGGGAAAGATTTCAGAAATATTATTTTCAGTTCCTTTTGACGGTAACAATCGCCGACATCCACTGAATTTAGGCAAAGAATCTACTAATGCGATCAGATCACAAAGTACTTTAGCCTCGTATCGATATCCCCCACTTTTCTTGGCATGCGGAGTGAGCTAGCAAGGGGGAAGCCAGCTCATGATATGTACAGTATTTTTACTACATGTGACGGGAATATTGAATTTCCGTATTTTATAACCACTTAGGCTTCGTACTAAACTACATAATGCGCGCTCCCACACGCACACATGTGCACCTTGCGTGGGCTGTTGGGGCAACTGCTTATAACAATATTGTTTAGAACACTATCCACTGGCGTGTGACAAATCATTAAACTTAAGAAAATTTTCACTTGTATAAAAGGAGAATAGTAAAATTTAGATCCATTGCAATTACCCAACAATGACTATAAATGTGTCTTATTGTATACATAAATCAGAAATCCGAGTTATATTGTTCGCTGATATTTTGTTAATTTCCCCAAAACAACTGTTAATCGTCATTGTAAATGGCACAAAACTCGAAATGTTTACTTAATAGAAACGGAAGATCCGGACTTACGACTCCCTTCACATCTTATTGTGGGGAGAGAACCAAGTGCCCTTTTCTCGTTCCCTTTTATACTCTACCATCCAATGATAGTGAGCAAATAACATTTCGCCTGAAAAAGCTTCCAAAAATATAGGTTTTAAAATTATTCCCAATATCCGATATCTACTAAAGATATAAATTATTTTTGAAGTGACAATTTAATTTGTCGGATGGACGTAATGATCACGCGGTGTCACGTGGATGTCACTTGCACGTAATGACTGCAACCAACATGTGGACAGAGCGTCATTAACCTGGCTTTGCAAAATGTTTTGTCGAGCGACCGCACTCGTCGATACTTATAAATAGCCAACTAAGTTATTTAAACTTTAGCTCCACGTTTCAGTCTTGTAGAAACGGCGGTAGTTTCCAATGACAGTATAAACATATCTACTAAGTTAGTTAATGTTTACTGGAGACAGAATAATGTAATAATAGTTCTAATGATGTGTGTATGTGTGCGCGCGCGCGTGTAGCTCTGCAATTGTAACCATCGTATTTGTTATAAGAAAAAACAATATTTGGATTCAAACGTGTAGATATTCTAGATAATAATCTCGTGATAATATTCGGATAAAATAATTAAGAGAAACCAAACAATTACTGGATGGTAAAAAAAAAATAATTTGATTGAAATTAGAAATTTAACAATAAAATAATCCCTTACCATTATTATATTTATTTATTTAATCAAATTCGTTTCATCCTCAGTGCAACAACTTCACTTGTTCTCTGTGAGAATATATGACTGTATCACTAACAATTGAGATAAGTCTGATAAAATGAATGTATTTGTTGTAATATATATATATATATATATATATATATATATATATATATATATATATATATATATATATATATATATATAATCAAAAAGCCAAACCTAGACCATCAAAATTTTGGGCCTAGAACTTCTAAACGTCGAATAGGCCTCGCGAAACAGATTTTACAACGAATCAATGGAATCAACGTAGATTAATTGTTGTCAGCAACGAATCATTGTCGGTCGTTGGTGAATCGTTCGTTGGAGGACGCCGAATCGTTGGTGGGACGGTCTGAGTTGACAATGGGACACATCTCCCGAAACGGCCGTCCTCAACAAATATAAGTAAGTGCTACTATACGCACTTAAATTTGATTGAAATTAGAAATTTAACAATAAAATAATCCGTTACCCACAATAAATTTATTTATTTAATCAAATTCGTTTCATACTCGGTGTAACAACCTCACTTGTTCCCTGTGAGAATATGTGACTGTATCACTAAAGATGTGATTGAGTTAAATCTGATAAAATGAATGTATTTATTGTAATATATATATATATATATATATATATATATATATATATATATATATATATATATATATATATATATATATATATATGTATATCTTGAATCATAAAACCAAACTTAAACCATCATTATTTATTAGCTTAGAACTTCTAAACGTCTAATAGGATTCACGAAACAGATTTTACAACGAATCATTGGAACCAACGTAGATTAATTGTTGTCAGCAACGAATCATTGTTGATAGCGCAGCGTTATAGAATCAGGACTTAGTCATTGTAGTCCAGTCAGAGTCATTTCTGTCAGCAACGATTCATTATTGTCAGCGCCTAGTCATTTAGTCAGCATCAAGTTATTACCCGGGCAGATGTGGATAAAGTCATGTTACAAACGTTCTAGAACGACAAGATACTTCGAGAGAAAAATATTAATTTACTTTTTTGGAAATATTTTGAATAAAGTTTAAATATTGTGTTACAGCGAACTGAAAAAATACAAAATTTCCAAATGAAAATAGGTTGATATATATTTTTTTAAATCAAAATAAACGGCATCATTTAGTTAGGTGTGTTAAAAGATACTTGGATTGTAGGTAAAATTATTTTAAACATTGCTTAAATTATTTATTTAATCATTTATTTTCGTACACAGGATTCAATTAAAAGTCATCAATAGTGGATATAACTACACGAAAGAAACTATACATACAATAGTTTGAGTGTTTATTAAAGTTAAACTAAAACTACATTCGCTCTGATCGTGACGCCTTCTAAACGCTAGTGAAGAAATATTCAATGCTATTTGGTGGTATTAATACTTAGACCTATCAGTTTTGCCCACAACTAATCTCAAAGTAGCTATTGTTATATAGCATAAACTGCCTTTAAACAAAAGGGTTTTATGTGACATAAACATTTACCTATAAACACAAACATACAAAGCGCATTAACTCCTTAACACCAGAGGTATGTGCGAGAGGTCTTATGTGCTACAGCAAGACTTATATTGTTCAAAATTTAAATGTAAAACTTATTTTAAGTTTTTAAAAAAAAGAATCTCTTGAAGCGTTTATAATTACTCTCATTAGGGTAGATCCGTTGCTCGTGCACCTCCCTTGAGCTGTACATTCCCTTTCAAAAAGGCTTCTCTCCGAGACGCAGCGTCGTACAAACGAAATTCAACATTTCCTTTACTAAACAGAACGCCGCTCCGCGAGGGGTGTCGTTTTACTTGTTCAGTTTGTTGAATTTCTGCGTTTTCTTTCGTGAACAAGTTTTAATTTCGGTGCTTCTCACTGAATTAAATGTACGTAGTGTTCTAAAAGGTGCGCAGGGTTGGAGTCACGTTTCATTATAACGGCATGTTTGCATGCAATGTGATCTCGTCATAACGCATTATAACACGTGTGCGGCGGCATGATTGAAATTTGGACACGGTCAACCACTTTGCAAATGCTACTACAAACTTTCAAATCGTTTTGCTGCTGTTAAAAAAACCTTGCCTGTGTTAATGCTTTGCTCTCGGTAACAACTGTGTTTGAAAATTTTCCAACTATCTCTTGTAACGTTTTTCATGTAGACTTACCCGTTGAAAAAATTTTAAAAAAAAATTAATTTCACTTACACGTTTTTCTTTTATCGTTACATACAGCTCATGTAAATCGATAAAATAATTTCAGTTTTATTAAAATTGAACTAATTTTTCATTCGAAAATATAAAGAGATGTTAGTAATTCAAGGATTTTGAGGAAATGTGTTAAATTTGGCACGCGTTAGTCATATCCAGGATCAGAACCTACCAATTCCTGGAATTGTAGCCGTTACGAGGTACAACAGACGTGGTGGGTACAATTAGACGTTGGTCATTCCATGTCAAATCAACCAACTAAAAAATATGTTTGGACCTTAAGGTTTCAGAATGATCTGATTTTTTGTATGATTGTTCCTACCATCAAAACTAACAAAAATACGAAATATCAGATTTTTCGGACTTATAGTTTTTTAATTATTAATTTTCAAAAATAGTAAAAAGTACGAAAATTGTCAGTGCTTTGGTTACTCTAAACTGCTCTATTTTTAAAGCTACTAAACATACAAGATTGAAATTTTCACCATTTTATTCTGTTTTACAAGAGCTTTAATTTGATACCATAAATAATCATGTTGGTAAATTTTATTTTTTTCCAAAAAATTTCTAAAAATATATTTTGAAAAATTTGAAAAACGTATTTTTTTATTTTTCTGAAAAAAAATTATGTTATTTGTACTTTATTATAGTACGCATATGCCAAATTTCAGAATGGGATGACAATGGGATCATATTTTAATAAAATATTTTTTTGTCTAAACTCACCCAAACATATAGGTATCGATCAATCACACTCATCGGATTTCCACACAAAAATCAGAAATATGTTTATGGCTGCATCTTTAAAAGTTTGTATAAAAAAAGAAGGCACCTCCTAATGAACTAGGTTTTTAAAGTCACTTAAACTTAACAAAATTCAACATAAGATATTGCTCTTGATATTTAGTTAGATGTTTCTCTTGAGATACTTTTCTAAAGTCTTTGAAGACAGCGAATTTTCTTCCTGGCTTAATTTGTACACCCTTCCAGTTGTAGTCGTTGGTTCTACTTTTTGAAGTAGTGTTTCACCTTGGACAGTTAAAATGTCACAAGGCTTTGGGTAAAAAATGATGCTGCAAGCCCTTTGTGATGTAGAAAACTCACTTCATATTCACAAGTTTCATTATTCTTTTTAAGAATACATGAAAGTCACCAGGATTGGTCATAGGCAACAGTCACAGAGCCAGATTCGATGTATTGTAGATAGGTTGGTGTTATATACTCAAAGGCTGTGATAGTTTTAGTAAACTGGTAGGGGCTGTAGTAGTAATACTTCATATTGATGCGATTTTCTGAAATTGGGCTGTATGAATGAAACTTTTGGGTTCCAACAATGGCTACTGAGTCATTGAAGCGTAGTTTCTTTCCCATATCTGCATATTCTTGTTGCAAGCAGTATGCAAAATGAATTCCAGATACATTCTCCACGGCAAAGTCATACAACTGCAGTGGTGTTAAAATTTGATTATCATAAGGACGCTGGAGACTAGCTTTGGCAGCAAGGCATTTGATAGTGCCACCAAGGCCATCACAGGCACTTTTACCATGGGATGTGGCAAAAAAAACTGCCATTCTGCGTTGATTCCAAAATCAGTTTTATGAAAGCAAAGGTTATGAAAATTTTTCTTGTTTTTATATTGTGCCGAACTACCATCGGAAAAGTATGTTATTTTCTTGATTTCAAAAGGTATAGTTTCTTTCAGTATAGAAATCAACTTAGTCTGGAATACATTAAATGCTACAGTATTGTGTTCTAAGCAGTCTGATATAAAAACATAATTTAAATGTTTTATTTTGTTTTCCCAATTGTAGTCAACTATAAAACGGTGTACAGTAGCCTGAGTTGATGTCCAATGAAATGACTGTACTTCGTCTTGGATAATAAATGAATAATTTTCTGCAAAGTCACAGTTGATGATAAGTTCCCCTGATGCCAAGTTTTCTTTCTTCTCTGAGAAGCATTTTTTGCATGTTGACTAGGAATGAATGAGTTTTCAGTTTTAAGAGCATTTCTAGAAATTCATCAACAACGCCTTCTACGTTTTATTTGTTATAGACTCCATTGTACACAGATAAATTGATGAGTTTGACAAAAATAATTTATTAAAATATGATCCCATTGTCATCCCATTCTAAAATTTGGCATATATGTACTATAATAGTGTACAAATAACACATATTTTTTCAGAAAAATAAAAAAAAGCGTTTTTAAAATTTTTCAAAATTTATTTTTAGAAAATGTTTGGAGAATGGTAAAAAATTTACCAACATGATTATGTATGGTATCAAATCAAAGCTATGGTAAAACGGAATAAAATGGTGAAAATTTCAGTCTTGTATGATTAGTAGTTTTGAAAATAGAGCAGTTTACAGTAACCAAAGTGCTGACAATTTTAGTACTTTTTACTATTTTTGAAAATTAATAATTAAAAAGCTATAAGTCCGAAAAATCTGATATTTTGCATTTTCGTTAGTTTTCATGGTAGGAACAATCATACAAAAAATCAGATCATTCTGAAACCTTAAAGTCCAAAATTATTTTTTAGTTGTTTTATTTGACATGGAATGACCCACACACACAAACACGCACACACACACACACACACACACACACACACACACACACACACACACACACACACACACACACACACACACACACACACACATACACACACACACACACACACACACACCCAAACATTAAACATTATTAACAGCGTGAGTAGACAGTTTGCGCTGTCTATTTCTTGTTATTGACGGTGTAAATTTGTTCAAGCTTCTGATTTTTACTGTTCCCCTGCTATTTTTATTAATGATGTTTTTTGTGATTTTGTCTTTGGAATTCACACATACGTTATTATTTATAAGTTTTGTCTAAATAACCCTCCCTCTGCAATGGCGAATGCTTTGAAACACACACACACACACACACACACACACACACAAAACACACACACACACACACACACACACACACACACACACACACACACACACACCTACACACATACGCAAACATTAAACATTATTGACAGCGTGAGTAGACAGTTTGCGCTGTCTATCTCATGTTATTGACATGATTAAAAAATCATAAAAATCTGAGATGTTGAGGTTCAGACCATTGGTTGATTTGACATGGAATGTCCACCTGGAGCTATTTAGTATAGAGTTATCAGTTTAAATACTCGCTTACAATGTATCACAGATATAACTTCTATAGAAGACATGTACATCTGCGATTAATATGGGATATTAGTTAGCAAGGCTCTTGTCCCATTCACTACAAACCTATCGCTTCCTTATATCAACGACGTAATAATAGGCTTTACCCTTTAACAAATAGTGCGGACATGCAAACGAGCTCACTCCTACAGTATTTCTGTAACAAAATTGTCAGTTTTTCTTTATATTATGTCAGTGGCTTGAGGTTTCCCTTAATACTTCAACACCTTATATTAATGAGCAGTCATCTGGATAGGATGTACATGAGCACGGTTTGGGATTCGAGAACGACGAGCGGACGGTCCAGAGATTAAGGCAAGGGGACGTAATGTGTCTCGTTGATGATGGATTGCTTTAACTTGGCTCGTAGTGCAAACTCTTCACGTGTGAAACTTTGCGTAATCACCCCGCACCTCTATTTTATAATTCCCAAGATTGTCGTAAATCGAGTGACGGCTCTTGCGGTTTAACTCATTTTCGTAGAGATTAATTCATATTTTACCGGTTTTTATTCTCCCCAGGTTACCTGGACTGAATGAAAATGGTGTATTTTCATCTCTTCTGACCACTTCAACCAGCTTTCTTTCCATTATCCAATGTCCTAAAAAGTATTCTGAAGAAATCAGAACAAATACGCGTGTGTTATGCGGCAAGGGTTAGATCCATGTCATGCAATCAGAACAAATATGCGTCTGTTCTGAGGCAAGGCTTGAATGCATACCATGCAATCAGAACAAACAACGCGTGTGTTCTGCGGCAAGGGTTAGATCCATGGCATGCAATCAGAACAAATATGCATGTGTTCTGCGCCAACGCTTGTGTACATATCATGCAATCAGAACAAATATGCGTGTGTTCTGCTGGGTCAAGGCTTGGATGCATGGCATGCAATCAAAACAAATATGCGTGTGTTCTGGCGCAAGGCTTGGATGCAATGCATGCAATCAGAACAGATATGCGTGTATTCTGCAGCAAGGCTTGTGTGCATATATATATAACATACATCGCCTCATGTCGAAGTGGAATTTTTTCTTCCTAATACACCTACAATTAGCTCCCAATGATCCGGATACTTTAGGTTCACTTAGGAAAAATACGTTTTTTTATGGGTTATATCCGGTTGCTGAAGCGGAACGATGCATCTTAAAATCGTATCCTAACCTGATACTTTAATACTGTATTGTAAAATAAATGTATATAAGTAATATACCAAATAAAACATTATAGTATATACCATGAGTAGTACTTTGTTTTAAAGATAAATTGAGATTATTAAGTTTCGAGCGCGTGTATGTATGTCTGTGTGTGCGTGGAAGGGTATGTTGTATTTCAAGCACTGTGTCTGGTTTACAATAACATTTGTAAGTAATACATTTGTAAATATGAAACCCTATCCAACGTACGGAACACATGTTGGTAATGAAGTGTCAAGCATGAAGACGCAAAATAACAAGCAACCTAATACGTGAGTTACATGAGATGAGAAACTTAAAAGGCGAATTAAATTACGAATTCAAGAAGACTCGTTAAAGTAAGGGCGACAAAACTGTAGTTGCTTATCGCTGAAATTATAAAAAGCAATGATGAAACACAAAGCACATCGAGAAAGGAGCAATGAAAAAAATCTCAAAGAAAAAAATAGCTACTGTGTTAATGCAATAGAACAATAAATTTATAACATCAAACATTGTTTGAATAATTCAGACATTATTTTTTTTATGAATAACTGAATCAGGCACACGCGCGACTTCCCCCCCACACACGTAAAAATGCTGGCACGCACACATCACAGATAATAAAACACATGGAGCTAATTATTTCAAAATATGACGCAGCCTAGTTGGCGGAAGACTTACTACTCACGTCGACCCGTTAGTAAGTATCTACGTCCTAAAAACATTCATTACGAAATTAAAATATTGTAGAAATTGGGCCTCACTAATAGTTTGAACGGTTAAATTCTTTTATATTTATGCTTTCTGATTTCCATTGCACTTCAAACTGGCTTTGGACTGGCTAAATGATAGTATTTTTTGTTTATATATTTATGTTTTACAATTCTTTTGTAACGTTTTATAATATTTTTAAAAAAATTTTTAACACAGTTTATTTTCATATTTTTGTATTTTACTCTGTTTTATGATCAACTAAATCCAGCTTTTGAATTAAGGAAAAAGTACAAAGACAAGTCTTTTTGTCAACATTTTCTTCATTGTTTTTCCGATACGTTTATCTACTTTCTTATACGCCAGCCTTCTTCGTTTTCCTTTGTACGTTTAACTTAATGCCATAAACATGCGCGCTGACTTTTCAGTTTCGGTCTTCAAATAATGGATACGTTCTTTGATTCTTAGGAGTGTGAAACATGCTGTTAAGTTTATTGTTCCAACCTTCAACTGAATTTGTGGTCCTATGCCGCTTATTGCAGCAGTGCCTTTTTTGTACATCATTTGGCTCATTTTCCATCCAATGTTCAATAAAATAATTTTAAAAAACTCCAACCCATCATTTTCTGGTTTTTGAGAGCAACAAGCTGTGGGGAATACGTGGTTGAATGAAGTTGAGTTGAATACATCGACCTAAAAACAATATCTCTTTGTAATTGTAAACAAGTCATTGATTGTATGTAAGGGCATAGCTAGGACAATGTATTGGGGGGGGGGCACGACCCGGAAGGGGTGGGGTCAGACGAGTGGAACCACCCTGCGCAATTTTCGAACATTTTATCTCTAGTATAAATAATATTTTATCCTATTATGACACTTAAAATTACACAATTCTTGGCTAAAATGAATTAGTTTGGGGAGGGCCTTCGTTGGGTACGACCCTGATTGTAATTCATAAAGTGTTTTGATCGGAACTGGTGACTTATTGAATCAAAGAAGTCAAATGTTGTATTTAAATATTTTTTTAATTTACGTATATTAAATAAAAATGTAAAATATAGATGATTAGAATTGATTTTACTTTTATAGGCTTCTACCAGGAATGTAGAGTGAACATATAATATTGATAGACCTCGCCGGATTCAATGAATTGAGCCCAACAGAGTCGTTTTACTCCTGTATATCATAAACAGAAAGCATACAGATGGAAGAGTAAAACACCGGGTTATATATAAGCCGCGAAGTTCCGCATGCTAGAATGAATACACGACCACAAAGGGGTGTAAAACAAAGGGAACTGTGTGCAGGCCTAGTCAAACAGGGGCGGGAGGGGTGTATATAATGCGAGCCTTATTTATTTTAGAGATTTGTAAAGCATGTGAAACAAGACAATACAGCGTGGATCACTGTCTAAACGTGGAAGGGATGACAGGGGTGGTTTAAACTTTTACGCAAACATCAACGGCCCAATTGTTTTATCTAGAGCTACATCTTTGCCGAATTGCTGTTAGCGTTCACGTGTGGCCAACTATACTCGAGTTATTGTTTCAAACAAAACGCGATTGCTTGTATTAGGTGCAGCTTCTACGTCCTTTAAGTGCTGTCAGCGTTCACGTGTGGCCAACTATACTCGAGTTATGGCTTTAAACAAAACGCGGTTGCTTGTATTAGGTGCAGCTTCTACCTCCTTTGAGTGCTGTTAGCGTTCACGTGTGGCCAACTATACTCGAGTTATGGCTTCAAACAAATCGCGGTTGCTTGTATTAGGTGCAGCTTCTACCTCTTTTAAGTGCTGTCAGCGTTCACG
>JBAIZL010000002.1:259555654-259668154 GCA_036971475.1 Prosapia bicincta
AAACTTTCCAATTTTATATTGAAACCCCCCTTACATTACCATGACCTGTGACCAACTCCACTGCAGGACTGAGTTGAAACCAACATAGGGCGGTTAGTTCTTTGCGCCACAGATTTCTCAGATATCCCTACAGAGCGTTGATCTTAGTGCAGCTGAAGGAGTCTTTCCTTTATTCCTTGCACAATCCTCTACTCAGATCCGATACAGCTGCTACAGTCCCCGCCACTAGCTTAGAGCTGTTCTCGGCTTTGGACAAAGCCTTCAGAGCTGCCTGACTGATAGAACTGTACCGAACGTCTTCTCTCTCCCGCAGGCGCGGTGGTTATAGTAGTTTATTTGTGAATAAAAGAAATGAGAAATATTTTGTTTAAATGCATACATTCAAACTTGAATCACAACGACGATAAGGATTTTCTATAACAGACAAATAGCGTAACTTCCGATTTCCTTAAGTAACCATTGTTGATAATGATGCGCCGCTCGTATAACCATTGTTCATAATGATGGGCTACTCCTATTACCACTGTTGATAATGATGCACTGCTCTTATAACTATTGTTGATAATTATGTGCTCCTCGTATAAATATTGTTGATAATGACGTACTGCTCGTTTAACCATGGTTGATAATGATGTACTGCTCGTTTAACAATTTTTGATAATGATGTGCTGCTCGTATATCCATTGTTTATATTGATGTGCTGCTGATATAACCATGTTGATAATTATGTGCTGCTCGTATAACCGTTATTGATAATAATGTGCTGCTCGTATAACCATTGTTTATATTGATGCGCTGCTCGTATAATCATTGTTGATATTGATGTCCTTTTCTTATAACCATTGTTGATATTGATGTCATATCCTTATAACCATTTTTTATATTGATGCCATATTCTTATACGATAGTTATCTTGTGTTCTTTGTAAAGCTTTGGTTGTTCCGGAATATTCCAGATCGTCTGCAACCTTAATCCTTGGTTGTTAGTTCATTTTTGGCTTGCCCAAGAGTTTTAAATTTTGATCCCTTTTTCTTAATTGTCCTACACATCTGGTTTCAAAACCATCCTCATTAGTTTATTTCTAATCCAAACATTTTTTTCAGCAGGTACACTCTCTTATTCACTTTTCCGAGAGTGTTGGCGGTTAACAGAGAATTATACATACAAGTTTAATTTACTTATTCAAACTACTTCTAAGGTGACAAGATTACATAATTATGCAATTGCCAATTAACATTTAAATGGTTGAGTTTAAGCTAAATATCGTATGTGTAATTGTATGGTTTACGTAAAATCCTACCCTCGTTTATATCGTATTAGTGTTGGGAAACGCACTTTAAAAGGTACGTTGATTTTATCATTGTTTTATAGTAATGGTAACAAAACTGCGTGATTGTTGTCCGAGAATAGGTTTCGTAGACACAAGCAAGGCTATGAATAGGTTTTGTTATAACAAGGCTATGAAGTCTCTGAAATAAGTTTAGTTAGGTTTTAGTGAATTAAAAAAAAAATACTTGGTAGCCATTCATTGCATCCCTTGTCATATCACTTATTCAGTTTTATATCTTCATTTAAAACGTTGTCGTATCTTTGTTAGTTTTTGTAATTAGAAACAGAACGTATACAAATCAGAATATTTGCTCAGTGTTTGGCCTAACGTCCCGTAGGTAGAACAAAGTGTTCTTGTGTTCGTAAGCATTGAACTGAAATTATTAGGGAATACCTGTAGATACAATCTACGTCAGTTTCTGAAAATTGGTTACGTTTTGATGTAGTTGAAATATCAAACAATTATTTAATCTTTTACAATTAAGCCATATATTTGTTTAATTTTATGTTCCTAATATTATCATAACTTGAAGCTTGTTATTTCACTTTTACTTTAGTATTGTAACTGTTGTGTGTATTTGTAAATGTTGTAGCTCTTGACTAAAGTTTATTTTGACGTTTTCAGGTAAGTCCGGAGCTATAAACACTGGGTTACGTAAGTAGTAGCTAAAGTGGTTTTCTATCGTATTTCCCTTGCTTATATTTACGACTTTTTTTCCGAAAGTTTGATTGAATTGAATTCGAATATGAAAGTTCTACTTTATGTTATTTGGAGACTTACAGCGTCGGTCTCACTGGCAGTTTTTCTATCAAAATAAACGTTGAACATCCTTTTATGGTTAATGTGTTTCTTTAAAAAATTATGAGGTAAGAGTGACTAGATTTTAGATGAAAGTTGGCAATCGTGACGAAAGGTCGCTAAGCCAGGTGCGTGGGTACAATCTGCCTTTCACAGCTGATACACCGAATCCCCATTCCGTTATATATAATGCCAATATTTGATTACTCCCGATCGCTATGTTTACCTTAAGATTTCGCGGAATTCCGAGGTCTTTGAAACGTTTCTCTTACCTATCCGTAGGGGTGCTCAGTATATGTTGGCAGTTTACCACAACTAGTTCGTAATTTCTTTTTGTCATATAAATGCTCCTCACTGAGATGTCTTTTTCCGTCGCCTTTTGTATTTGTTTGTTCCATTGCTATCTAGGTTGATTGTAAATCTCTTTCATCTTCCATTTGATATCTATTTCCAAGCTCTCAGAGGTATTCGTGTCTCATTCATTCTTCGCACCAATACTGCAAATAATTTAAATAATTTAGTTAATATTTTTTTTTTGAATTGAAGTTTTATTTTTATAATTATTATAAATTATTTCAAGAACATTTCAGCTCTGAGTTATCTGAAAACTTGAGCGTTAGGGAAACACGCCTTATTGTTAACGTAACTACGTCCCAACCATTGTTCACCTCGTCCTAATCATGGTTCAGCTCGTCCCAAACATGGTTCACCTCGTCCCAGCCATCGTTTACCTCATCAAAACCATGGTTTACCTCGTCCCAACCATGGTTTTCCACATCACAATCATGTTTCACCTCGTTCCAATTATGGTTCACCTAGTCCCAACCATGTTTCATCTTGTCCTAACCATGGTTCACCTCGTCCTAACCATGGTTCAGATCGTCCCATGATTTACCACATCAAAACCATGGTTTAGCTCGTCCCAACCATGGTTTTTCTCATCACAACCATGTTTCGCCTCGCTCCAATTATGGTTTTCCTCATCGTAATCATGTTTCACCTCGCTCCAATTATGGTTCACCTCGTCCCAACCATGGTTCACCTCGTATCAACCATGCTTCACCTTCTCCTAACCATGGTTCACACTGTCCCAATAATGGTTCCCATCGTTCCAATAAAGCATTACCATTTTCTCACCTTTTTCTTCTCGCTATTAGTTTTAATGTTTAAACTTCAATATAATTGCACGTTCTTCAAGCTGGTTTGGATGAACCACTCCTTACAGTAAGGCTTGTCATACGCCTTGGCTTCTAAACTGAACTTTCTTCTGTAATTACACATTAAGGATTTGGTTATATATGTGTCGTAGCTTTTAAACACCAGCCCGTTTCCTCCAGTAACTTCACACCCTTCCTCCATGTAACTCGTGTATACCTCCAAAATAACCCTGACATCGACACAAAGTGTCAAGCCATCTGATTTTGTATGCAAATTTAAGTACGCACTATTCCATGTATGGAATATTTAATGGCATACTGTGAATTGAAACAAGTTGAGGGAAATGAATAATACCGTCCATCCACAGAGGTCTTCCATTCGTTGGAGTAGTGGAGAGGAGTGTGGCTACTCGTCTACGCAGTGGGCACTCTTTCTTAATACGTGGGATTTTGAACACAGTCAAATATATTTTATTTGAATGTTATACGTGAACCGATATTCCTTGACGTTATGATATTTGAAGGAGAAGTTATATATATATATATATATATATATATATATATATATATATATATATATATATATATATACTATAATATTTAATATATTATAATATATATGTATATACATATACATATACACAATACATATACATATATATATATATATATATATATATATATATATATATATATATATAAATTAATATATTATATTATTATTATTATTAATTATAATATTTATAAGCCCTTAAGTATTCACTTAGGTAATTATCACTTATTTACACAAAATATTTATGTTTAATTTACTATTTAAATATTTAGCAATAGTTTAATTTCAGACTATAGTATTTAGTTTATATATAATAATTACTTTTATATAATATTTATACGCCCTTACGTATTCACTTAGGTAATTATCATTTAATTCCACAAAATATTTATGTTTAATTTACTATTTAAGTATTTAGCTATAATTTAATTTCAGACTATATTATTTAGTTTATATCATTAATTACTTTTATTTGATAATTGTGTTTGTTCAATTTTAGAATTATTTGGTTTTAATTCTTTAATTGTTTAGTGTTATTTTATTTTCAGGCTTTAGTAATTAGCTTTCACTTATTATTTTAAGTAACCTCGAGTGTGTAGTTTAGTGTATAGTTTTAGAGATTAGTTTTAGGCATTTTTTTGGGATATTTAATTTTATTTGCTTTACCTCATTTCATATCTTTAATAATTTAAATAAACTATTATTTTCTCACACCCGTAAATTGACAAAACTAGACATAAAGCGTTGCTCACCCCCCCCCTTTACTTTAATAGACGATATTATTTTTAAGATATTTTTGAATGTGAAAATATTTCTATTAATTAGGTAGATAACAAAATGACGCACTTTTATTGCACGAAGAGCAGTCTCTAAATTTTAATTAATTCTGCACAGGATTCACTCGACGTAATCGGAGGCTCATCTCTTGGACGAAACTATTTCCAATATTCACACTCAATTAATTACATTTAGTTCGACCAATCAAACTTTGCTGACCAACTGTCCTCCAACATAAAGCTATCCTTCAGTTCTATCATGTTCCAACTCACACCCAAACTAGGACAGTTGTGGCCGGACATAAAGCCAACGTTCAGGACAACACCGTGATAAAGCTGCCTTGATTCTGACATGTCTGTTACTTGAATAGATGTCCTCGAACTAATCTTAGTGCAACTCGATGAGACGCGGTTGAAGTGGAAAATACTGTTCCCATTCAGGAACGTGTTGAAGCTCAAGTCCAGCAACTCACTATAGGTAAAATGTTATAAGCTGGCACTTGGGGCTGGGGGCCTTGGCAAGAGGCCGAGGACGAGAAGAGGGTGGAGGTGGTCTAAGGTCATTTTCAAAAACATCAACCCTTGGACTCATAAGGTTTACTCATTATTTTGTTATTTTTCAATAGCCTTTAATGCATAGTCAAATTAACAACAACTGTAAGTACGGCGTTCGCGAAAGCATGCAAATAGGATTTTCTAAGGATTAGATAGGATAGACCACTATTTATGGTCCCTATGAGGAATGACGTCAGTGTCTGATGTTTTCTAGACTACGAATGCACAATTTCTACCTGAAAGCCAAGAGACAGGTTATATAATTTAACTTATACGGGTAGATGCAGATCTGTTAGCAAAAATAGCTTTATACACATCAACATATAGCAGAGTATAAAGCCTTGTCATTAGCGCAGTGACAAGGGTAGGGTGCCAACTAGCCTCGGTAAATCTTCAACATTTCCATCCTACCTTCCTTTCGCTCTCCACCCGTGCGGGATTTGACCACTGCCGTTAAGGTTTTAGGCTCTACATTTTCGGGCACTCAGGAGAAGATTGGATCCTCTCCAATCCTAAATTCTTTTCGGATCCACCACAACGCTTCACCCTAAAGTATTCCCTTTTTTCTTAATATTCTCCCAAACCCAAGGTTGAGCATTAGCCATACGTTAGGTATAGAGTTCCTTGTTACTCAGTTTGTGAGAAATTTCACATAAAAAACGCTACTAAACCTCGAGGGCCACCAACACCCCTTCTCTGGCTGACTGCGAAAGTCACATCAGCGAAGTTGATATTGCTTGTAAAACTTTGCTATTGCTTACACGTGATTGATATTTTTCAGACATTACTGTGAACAGTTTTGAGACATTTTAAAAGACTCAAGGGCAATACTTCTTCTGGCTGGCCTGAACAAAAACGTTTAGGGGGAAAAGTCTTCGATTTGTCACGCTCTAAAATGTCTGTATAGTTCTATATATGTGCTGTATATTAATGTTTTAGCTGATTTTACGTTATATTGTAGAACAGCTCTTTTATCATATAGTTATTTATTATTCATTATTTAGTTAAAATTCAATTTTTTATCATTAATATATTTCGTCATATTTCGATAAATCTTACTAGAATTAATTGAATAGAATTATAATGAGTTAAATATTTTGATTCTAATTTTTGAAATAAGAATTTCCTTAGAGCCGTCTGACTCTATAACCGACTTCAACAAAAAAGGAGGAGGGTTTGTATTCGACCCTCATGTTTTTTTACGTTTGTTCTAATATAAGTTTGCAATTATTTAACCGATCAGGTGATTTTGATTTAAATTGGAAGGGTAGTCCTACTATAGTTACATCCCAATCCGTCTGATTTGGAAACAATAATACGCTATTTTAAATTGAAAAAAAAAATTTGGAGGGAATTTTTTTAATAAGGAGCATGAGATAATTAATAAGAAAAATAAAAAATCACAGGATTTATAAAATGTAGTATTCTACCATATATATAAATAACAGAAAAAAGGTATAAAACGAGACAATAGTTTAACATTTAATGATAATGGTTTTCTATCAACTAGATTAGCTATTAAAACCTCTACAAACATCATACAAATGTCGAGCCAGTCTCACTGACAGCCACTTTTATTTATAATTCGTTCAGTGTTTACATACATTAGCCTTCCTGCAATTATGCTTCCGCCGCCTAGTTGTGTACGATGGAAACTGTACTGTGTTTCGCATTTGCATACAAAATAAACGCAGGAATGAAAAGTAGAAAAAACAACCCCCGTCTCATTATACTCTGGCATTCAGAAATACACACGTGTAATATATTTGAACAAGTTAGGCGTTTGGCACATTGGATTATCGAATTTACATTTAAATAGAAGAGTGACGTAAATTCGATGTATCAGAGCGTAACAGACGGCGCGGCGCCGCTAACAAACGGGTACGCTGCATAGTTTAGTGGTGTTTGGAGCTCGCGTTTAGATTGTTTTGTGCATTATATGTAACGACTGTTAAACAGCCAGCGTATGCATTTCACTATTCTGCATCCGTCTGTCGTGCGGGGATCTAGAACAAGGCGTTAATTTAGTTTGTGTTCGTGTATTACGGAATGAACGATGTCTCGGTAAATTTATTGTTATTTATATCGATTTATTTAAACAGAACTAAACACAACTAATGAACAAAATAATGTTAATATTTTTTTAACATATTAGTTTTAACATAAATATTTTATTATTTATTTAATTTTAAACATAACTAAATAAATTAAACCCTCTAACCACAATACAAAAATCTTTATTTTACTAAAATTACTTCATGCACATTTCGATTACATCCTAATCTTCTTCAGAAGTAGTATTTAAAATTATTTTTTGTCATTTCTTAAATAGAAAATATCACTACCCCTTCTCTCCTACTAACAATCTCGTCTAATCATGTATCGTCATACGTACGAGGGCGGGGCTTTGCTATTCCTTACAAATACGACCTTAATATTTAACAAACGAAAACAATTTTCTCAAAAACTTTACAAAATTGTAATATCTTGTACAAATACTATATGTTAATCTATTAAACTATAAAAAGTTGAATAAGGGATAGGTCCTTTATTATTATTTAATAAATTATTATTCCTTGATTTATGTATATAAATTCTTTCAAAAACATTAACAATCTTCTATCATTTATATTTTTAACCAGTGTGCTATTTAATAAATGAGAAAAATTAATTTAAATAGTGCTCCTTACGAAATAGTGCTTACCATGTACTCGAAATGTACATGAAATAATTTTAGTCAAAAAAAGATTTTTTTGTCATGGTTAGAGGGGTTTCTTTATTTAGTTAAAGTTAGTGCATAGTGCTCCAAAAGGTTATTAAATATTTAAACATATTAATTTAAACTTTTCTAATCCCCTTACGTTTTGTTAATGCGCTCAGCCACAATCCTTAAAACCAGGATGACCATTACGTCTACGAAAGGATTGTGAATATAAACAAACGTAGGGACATAACGTTCTCTGCTAGAGTATGTAGGGGGCATATTATGGCTTCACTAGGGAAGGATCATAGCATTCAAGTAGGCTGTTCATTGGAGTCGTTCTACATGAACACCAATAAAAATTTATTTTGGACAATGTTTCTTGGATTTGTATAATTTAATAATTGTAGTCTACTTGTTTTTTTCTCGTCATGGAGTTTTGATCATATCAAAAGTCCGGAGTGTAGCGGCCACCAGCTCCGGCGCCGATATTGCACTTTCCACGGAGAAGGGTGTGCCATAGCCTCAAAGAGGTTGGACTTCGGACTCTTGATCTTCGGGAGGTATTTTATTTCCTTCCTACCACCCAATTGAAAACAGATAAAGGCATTCTTGATCCGCCACCTGGGAACGCACCCTCTAGGAGTTACAGGCTCTCCCGACATAGTACTTAACCTACCAACCATGAAAAAAGTTCTAATTTCTTTTTTGAATTATCGGAAATAAAAAAAAACGGGCACGGTCGATATTTTTACTCTCGTCTCTAACATTTAAGAGATGTTATCTCAGACCTAAGAAGTTTAAATTGGTGCCATTCTCTCAGACTTTAATGGTCTTATATTTGACGTGCATTTTGTAGTTTTAAAGTTATAGTGACTGTTTCCAAAATGAAAGGATTTTATTATATGGAACTATTTTCTGCTAACGGTTGCTAACCGGTTAGCAACAGCGTCGGCGAGGTAGCTGCCATATAGGCTGTAGCAATTGAGCTTAACCTGACTGCTCCGGTTAAGACTTCTTTGTTGACTATAAGACCGCCATCTTGAACCTCTCTGGAAACTCATAGACTGACTGTAGTAGAACCATAGACTGTAGAAGAAAACTAAATGTAATCATAAATGTGGGGTTGGTCCTTAATTTCCAGTGGATCCCGAAAAATGTAAGCATCACTGTCAATGAGAAGGCTGATCAACTAGCCAAGCAGGGAACAAGCCTCCCTCAGCCCGAGCATCTGAGTTTAGTACAGTCCTCCATTTCCCTAATAAAGATGTTCAACAAAAAATGGAATTGCGCTCGATTGAGGGAACTTTCAGCAGGAAAACGGTGGGAAAGTCTTGTGACTGGGACACCAATAACTGACCATAACTTGCCCCGAGCTGTTAGCGTTTCAGATTGAAAACCTATCATGATTACCGTCTTGCGCACTTCCACCGCATCCAAGTGCTACCAACCCCGGAGTGTCTGCTGTGTGGTAGTGAACTTACGAATGCCGAACACCTTAACGATTTCACAGCCCTGGACCAGGCCCCGGATAGAACAGTCCCAACTTCAGGGAGGCCCATCTCGCGTCGCCAAATGGTTTAACCGCCAAGGCTGGACGTTGGATAGTAATTAAGTAAATATTATACGGAACCGTGTGACATCTGATAACGATTGTTCGCATTATTGCAACGATATTAAATCGTCATTTCTGCAGCCCAATGTAGTGTATGAAGCGAGGAAGGCCTGGTTGTGAGGATATTACACAGGTAAAACATTCCGAAAGTTTCAATTGAAAGAAGAACAAGTGGATAGAAACACAAAACTATTAACACTGCAACCGGGTATGGAATATTCTTAAATTTAATGAACGCTAGTTGTACTTTTTTGCTATGACACTCAAACGTTAGACGTAAACTAAGAAGACAATGTTGTATTACCAAAACAATAAATGTAATTTCTAAAAGGAACCAAAATTTTAGTTTTAACGGAGACATATATATTTGATTTGCAGAACTAATTATATTCGTCTATTAAGCATAACCAGCTATTTGTAGGGGCGTAGATATGTTAACAAGCCTGAGGACAAACACATACTAGTTCATATTAACTCTAACTTTAAATAATTTTAAAATTACAAATTAATCACAAAAAGTTTCAAATAATGAAGATGTAATAAACACCAATTGATTTTTTTTTCGTACTTGTTTCTACGACTAAGTCAACATCACCAGTGAGAAAATGTTTCATACAATTTAGAGTTTAGCTGTTGTTTCTCTCAATGTATCTAGAACCCCTTACTAATGATGGTTTTGTTACTCACTGAATCGGCAATATTAATTATTTTTTATTGCTAATCGCTGTTCGTTAATATTCAAGCACAAACTGTACGCAGTCGAGCACCGCTGTAGCTCAAGAAAGGAAAACACGAACTGAGAAACTACTAAATCATACTAATAAAATAATTACAACGAAAATCAATACACATATCAATCTCACTGCAAAATAAAGAAGTTTAAGAAAGAAAATGAAAAACATAAAGAAAATAATCTATACTGCTGAAATAAACCCTGTGGTAAACGATAGAGTTCTATTCCACAAGAAATATGTCACAATGAGAATAAATAGAAATCTATGAAACATATTTCAATATTAAAATTGAATCATGAAATACTAGTTCAGCGTTTGTTGCTTATTCGTCTAACACAGGGGTTCCAAACTTTTTGGGTCCACGCCCCTTCTCTTGAGATGAAATCCTCTCACGCCCCTCCACTTTACACTATATATAAATGGTATTGGCATATGAAACAAAAATTAAATGTTTTATTATTGAAAACAATATATCTATACATAATTTCACAAAAATCAGGATATAACATTTCGAGTTTTAATTTGCAAGGTAAATTTTAACTGATAAGAGAAAAATCTGTTAGTAAGATCCTTGAACTTGCATTTTTTACACTAGCATGTCTATTTGTGATTGTATATTAGTAAAGACACAAATCAATTCATTAGCAACGTGAAGTTTCCTCCTATAATATTAAATATATTCAATTTATCTCATTATTTTCCAACTGGTCTCGCAACCCACTTGACTTGCCTTCACGCCTCCCAGTTTGGGAACACATAGTCTAATAGAGGGCGCTGGTTTCCCCTGCCACAGAAGTGACATCTTTGCAATGCAGGTAAGCTGTATTAGCATTTGTTCCAACGTTTAGCTTAAGATAAGTTTTCTTCATGTAATTAGCCTTTACTCCAATGTTTAGTTTACGGTCAATTTTCTTTATATAATTAGCCTTTGCTCCAACGTTTAAGCTTAGGTCAATTTTCTTCATCTAATTAGCTTTTGCTCCAACGTTTAGCTTACGGTCAATTTTCTTCATCTAATTAGCTTTTGCTCCAACGTTTAGCTTACGGTCAATATTCTTCATCTAATTAGCTTTTGCTCCAACGTTTAGCTTACTGTCAATTTTCTTCATCTAATTAGCTTTTGCTCCAACGTTTAGCTTACGGCCAATATTCATCATCTAATTAGCGTTTGCTCCAACGTTTAGCTTACGGTCATAATTCTTCATCTAATTAGCCTTTGCTCCAACGTTTAGCTTACGGTCAATATTCATCATCTAATTAGCTTTTGCTCCAACGTTTAGCTTACGGTCAATATTCTTCATCTAATTAGCCTTTGCTCCAACGTTTAGCTTACGGTCAATTTTCTTCATCTAATTAGCTTTTGCTCCAACGTTTAGCTTATGGTCAATATTCATCATCTAATTAGCCTTTGCTCCCAACGTTTAGCTTACGGTCAATATTCTTCATCTAATTAGCCTTTGCTCCAACGTTTAGCTTACGGTCAATATTCATCATCTAATTAGCTTTTGCTCCAACGTTTAGCTTAGGTCAATTTTCTTCATCTAATTAGCTTTTGCTCCAACGTTTAACTTACGGACAATATTCTTCATCTAATTAGCTTTTGCTCCAACGTTTAGCTTAGGACAATATTCTTCATCTAATTAGCTTTTGCTCCAACGTTTAGCTTAGGTCAATATTCTTCATCTAATTATCTTTTGCTCCAACGTTTAGCTTAGGTCAATATTTTTCATCTAATTAGCTTTTGCTTTAACATTTAGCTTAGGTCAATATTCTTCATCTAATTAGCTTTTGCTCCAACGTTTAGCTTAGGTCAATATTCTTCATCTAATTAGCTTTTGCTCCGACGTTTAGCTTAGGTCAATATTTTTCATCTAATTAGCTTTTGCTTTAACATTTAGCTTAGGTCAATATTCTTCATCTAATTAGCTTTTGCTCCAACGTTTAGCTTACGGTCAATATTCTTCATCTAATTTAAAGGCCTTTTAGTGTATTTATTTATTTTATGACTATAGCTTCCTTATAATAATCTTTCCTAAAGTTAATTAGAGCTTAGTTAGTAATACCAATTCACAACGGTAAGAACTAAAACAGTTTACTCTAAATCTCACTACACACTAGTTTATTAAAACAGACTGGTTTCGACGACTCGTTGGCTCCTTTACTAGTGCGTGTCTACTCAAGCGTGGAGTAGCCGAGCACTGTTGATGGCGACATCGTCGTCGAAACCAGCCTGATTTAATAAACTAGAGTGTTTGTTTTAATAAACTAATGTGTAGGGAAATTAGATTAAACTCTTTTTTAATTTTGACTGTTGCAAAATTCCTCTTGATATTGAGTATATTATGAAAAACTTTAAAGATATAAACGGTTTTAAAATGTTTAAGTTTACTTCTAAACGCAAGTGTTTTTATGGTAATATTAAATTTGACATCCTAGGAACTTTTCAATCCAAAAACCATTTTATAAACCTGTTTTAAATATTTTCGCAACGTCGCTAATTATTTGGAATAATTTATCGAAGTTAAATAATAATAAATGAAAACCTCCAACTACAAACATTTTTATTCTAACATTGCAACAAAAGGTTTTTATAATTATAATCGTTAATACAAAGTTCAAAGATTTACTAGCAAATCTGTTCGTGTAGATCTGTGTTGAACACACATAAAATGGTGTACAAAATGTACATTTATACACTACTGAAGCCCGTGTCTAGGTAACCTTGCTGCGCTCTCATCCTGAAACCCAATTTCATGGAGTCATAGTTTCACGAGATAGCTTCTAAATGTCATTTTACAATTGGGTAAGCGCCGGTAACTTGGAGCAAAGTTACGTCACGGCCGAACTAACTGAACTCTAATTCTTAGCCAAGGTTAGGTTTATTGTACGGAAATTGTATTTGGAAATTATTTAAGCACGATTTGTAAATGAAAAGGAAAACAGCTGTCAAGAGTCGTCATATTTTGTGGTTGTAGACACCTGTATTACTTTCTCTGTATGACGGATAGCACGTTTTTACTACTCTACGATATTGAATCTGTGCGTTAAAAAACACATTAGGTTTTACACGAAATACATATATTTTAAATTATTTTAAGTACGGTAAGTTATTTTCAAAATCTAAAATTTAAAACATGCTATAGAAGAAATACGATTCTTTCTCGGCGTATTGGAAAAGACTTTAAACAAAATTCAAAACTACCGTAAATAATAAAACAATTTTATTCACTATAATTAATATCCGGAATACATTTGTTCATTTTGTAGCGCACAAAACGTAGTTATGACGTTTCTCCAGAATCTCATCTAACATTGAGGAAGTGAACCCAACAATAGTTGAACCGTAAACTGCGTTTTCATGCACTACAAAATTCTTCTTAATGAAATGTATGTACATAATATATATATATATATATATATATATATATATATATATATATATATATATATATATATATATATATATATATATGAAAACAATAAGTGAAATATAAATACAAGAATAATTTTTTGATTTATACAAATCAATAAATTATTCTAATTGTTGTATGTTTTCATTGATACACACAAATACATATTTTATTATATATATATATATATATATATATATATATATATAAAGTACAAGGAACCTTGTATATGGTATATTATGATCACCTTGTTGTCGGCACTGTAGTTTTCGAAAACCTTTTTTTCTGCATACGTAATTTGAATAGATCTTGTATTATTGATTATTTATTACTGGTAAAGATATATCAACTATAGGTCTATATTGCTTTTGTCAGTAAAAAATTATCTTTTAATAAGTTTGATTATACATATCGCTATAAAAACCAATGCAGATAGATATTCCCTGAACTGGTTCTCCGTATACATCGTTGACTCATACATAGCCTTCACAACTTAAGGAGAAGTGTAGCACACAAATGGGCGTCGCCAGTTTCATGCTAATTGCTGGCATTGTCTCTCTCCGCCTTCGAGATCCTACTTAACAATTCTCGTTACATTGTTGTTGACAGATTTTTGTTTTCTATCTTCTCTAAATTCCGTCCCAAGCCGGAGCGGAGTTGTGTAATTAATGAGGGCCGCTCAGTAATTATACGGAACAAGGCGCGCAAATTGAAGCCAAGTTTTATTCCTGGCGTTTTTATTTCGCCCTTATTGTCGTGCATCTTGCAAAATCTTCAGACATGGGCGCTAAAAGTGTTTAGTTTTCCTATAGTAATTCAGTGTCGGGTTTAGTGAAGCCTTGTGTAATGTTTGGAAGCGAAACCTCTAATTTGTGAATAATTGTACCCTTAAGTTTACTCTCAAATTAGAGGTATAACGCACGTGGTCTTTTGATTTGAGTGGGCTTCTTTAGCCCGTGACGGCTCTCGACCGGCTCCACACTGGTAAGTATGTTGCGGAGGACTGTCTATAAGGAAACCCATTCCCCCAACCTCGAACCAGGCGACTAGTGTTACGAAGAAAGAGACTCTTCGTGGCATGACTCGTGGTACCAGCATCTAAGCTAAAGGGCTTTATTGTAAGTCTAAGACTGACCTCTGAGACGAGATTATGACTTCTTCCGTCGTTTGTCTACAGCTGGAGAAGTAGAACCTTCCGAACGGCCCTGTTTTTAGGACCGTCAGGTTAGTCCTCTGATTGGTTCGGTCCAGGTAGTGCATTCGAACCCCTACCGGTTGGCCTTAAGTAAGGGGCGGCCTTAGAATAAGACTATACTCTAAGGCAGGAAAAGGTGCTGTGTCCCATTGCAGCAAACTTCGATTAATAGTCAACGCCCGGATTACTAGTTTATGCACCGGATAGTTGAATCGGTATTTTTTTAATATTCATGGAAGGTCGTAAATAACACATGGATTTATTTTTAGAAAAATCCTAACCTTAATGCATTAAAACCTCTCTAATTCGTCACGTTCGGGACCAAGGTTGTGACGAATTTGAGAAAAAGACTAAGTAAGTGAAATAGCAATGAAATTGTACATAAATACGTAAATAGGTATGTAATGTAATTAATGTTGTATTTGCGTTATTGATGTCGGCCGTAAAACTCAACAATACTAAAACACTAGTAGCCTGCAGTATAGTTCGGAATTACTAATACATTACGTCACTATATTTTCATAAATGACACACTCACACACACACACACACACAACGTTATATAGTACCTAGTAAGAACAATGAAAGGAAAAATACGTTATACGGTATATATTATCTATTTACCTTTTAGTTTTTAAAAAAGTTTTTTTTCTTTTGTAATAAAATGTTCTTTCCGATGGTGCCTATACTACTTGGCAGACGATGTTTGTTATTACTGTGACGAAAGGAAGGGGGACTAATTAAAGAGGTTCTTCTGTAATTTTGGTTCAAACTGTTTTTCACTTTAAAGTATTTCTTTCTACGTGTTTAAATAGTGTAATGCTTAGTAGTAGTAACGGTAGCACAAGTAATCGATATTGTAAAAACGTGATGTTACAATATCGGTGTCGCTCGAGTCCCATATATTTATATTTTATTTTATATTCTTATAAAATATATAATTTTAATATATAAATTTAACTATAAAATTATAATATATAATTTTTATATTTACATACAATGTATGCCAAGGTGTATATACCATGTATATTTTATATTTATATATTACTAGCTGACCCGGCGGACCTCTTATGGCTTAAAAATCAATGAAAGGCGTATTGATATTAGCTAAACATAATTTACTACTTTATTAACTAAATAATAGCTGAACTTATAGTAGTCGATAGAGAAACGTGACGATAAAAGTTCTTGATTGAATGTTATTTACTGAAGTGCACTCGAATGTAAAATATTTTTTGTATATTGTTTGAAATGTGTTAGGAAAATAATTTTAAATTGATGAGAGTTGCCTAGCAACCAAAATTTGGAACGAATTTAATAAAATCTTTAAGGATAAGATAGAAAATCATATTTTATGCTATTTTGTCACTTAAAACTTACATGTTGAAAAATATTTTTTACGACGTCGCGAAGCTGTTTTGCTAAAAACGTATCGCCGTTTCATAGGTTGATATTTTTCTTGTAAAATAATTGGTTTGGGGGTCACGTGCCCCTGTGCCCCCTGGCTACTCCCCTGGAACTTACTGTGCCGGAAACCTTCCCAGGAATGTACTCAACAATTTCCCAAAGTTTCATGTGGATCGGAGCAGTGGTTTAGTAATGAATGAGGCTCATACATACATACATATAAACATATATCTTGTTATATGTGTAGATTTTATGTGTGTATATATATATATATATATATATATATATATATATATATATATATATATATATATATATATATAGATTTATAGGTATATATAGATTTATATTATGTATATTGTATGTAATTTTAATGCATAATATAATTTTAAATTTTATATTATATACTTTATATTTATATAAAATATATGATTTTAATGTATAAATAATAAATATATTTATAAAATATAATCTAAATTTTTATATTTATATAAAGTTGTAAGAACATATATATATTTATAGTCAGTCTTATAAAATCTCTCGTCTTATGTTTATGCTGTTTTTGCTCATATTATAGTAGTTGCAGTTCTTGTATACAGCATTGTAGATGTGTTTTATTTTGTTATTAATATTTGAGATAAAGGCTAGTGGAGTTCTTGTTCTGCTCTCTCAAACCTTCCATTGTTATATCTTTACCAATTTTCCTTTTTACTTTACAAGTGTTTGTTTTTTTATTATTCGCGTTTCTTTTTACAAACTTAAATAATATTTTAGCTCATATTGTTAATGTGTTTGCCTAAAGTTCACAGAACGGCTTAGGTTACATCTCCCTTATACTCTCTTGTTATATTTCAATATCTTTGACCTTCTACTCGTACATTTTTATATGTTTTCAATATTTATTTGTATTTTTAGCGAGGGTAAGCAGGGTCAACATATGCATTACGTGGATGAGTTTGTCTTTTTTGCAAACATTTTAAAGAGAGTAAAATCATTTGCAGTTTTTATTTGAACGTGAAATATAATTCTTGAATTTTGGAAACAAGTTGAGTGAAAGGGGTTGATGATTAATTTTTACTCTTAAGGAATTTCTTTCCCTCACAAGAAGCTGGAACTAAATTGAAAACCCAATTAGGAACAGCCCGCCAGCAGAATATTTAATGTGGGTTAATTATTGTCTTTAGAAGCCGCCCGGATCCGCAACGCCATCTGTCATGGAACAGTGTTACTGAAAATTGATGAATTTCAACAGCCTTATTGATAGCAGTTATTTAACTCTTCAGTTTAGCTTGTTCCAATTAGCAGCGTTGCATTTATAGAAAAACCTCATCTCTCATTGCTTACATTCACTTTTATTTGGCAGGCGGTCGATTCGTAAAGTGGATTAAATTACGTTTTTAATACTCCAACTAAAACCTAAAATGTATTTTATTTATAGGAAAACGTATTGTAACCCCCAAGATATAAGATCCACACAACAAATGATTAGGATAGAATAGACTGGTACAATGTTTATATGACAACGTTTATTGAAAAATAATATTGAGTATATTACAAAAAAAATTGATATGCTTTTTAAAAAACTGTTTGTTTTTTAAAGCAAGTAAGAATATTTATGACGGTGGAACATTAATATAACAACCACATAAATAATTTACAATGGTTTTTTTAGGCTATAGTTAGAGATATAATCTATACATGAGCATTGAATAGGTAGGTTTATTTACTACCAGAAAATCCTTATTTTTACAATACACAGTAGTAAACGTAGCCGATCACGTATATATACACGACAGACTCAAACACAATCGGTAACGAAAGCAAAGTAAGTTTAGATTACGTCAAATTGTAAACCCAATATTTGGACTTCCTAGAATATAATGAGTCATACGAGCGTCATTCAACCCAGCATATATATATATATATATACAGTAAACTCCCGATTATCCGTGGGCGGATTAACCGCTTTGCGGATTATCCGGGGTCTGCCATTGTTATACAAATATCCAATATTTATTCCAATCAGATTCTTGTGTTTAAATTTCCAAACGGTGAATTACGACGTAAATACATATAAGGCTTAGTAGAAGTTAAGATGAAGGGAATAGATATGTAAATATGTACGTACTAATTTTTACATTGAAAGGGAAGCATCCCGACGCGGGCCAGCGAAATAAAAGGGGCGAGCAGGCTACTGTAAATAAGAGGCAATAACAAAATGCTTGGACGCCCGAAAACGTATTGTGTATCATAAGATTGTAAACAAATGTCAACTAATCTCGGCTATAAATAGTCTCGGACGTGATATACGCCTTATCTATGTCTGCCATATACATTATCGATCTTTATGGCTTTGTGACACACGTGGCACAGATTTTTTGGTTAAAAAGTGAAAGTATTATGTGTAAAGGAAATTAGATATGTACATACATACTTACTTTTGACATATACTTATGTACGTGTTGTAAATAGTTAGACATATAAATGAACATGTTATAATCCGTCAAATACATCGACATTTTAAATTATTTTCTGTATTTATTTTGTCCTCTGTAGATTATTTGTGCGTTGCATTAACCGGGGTCATTATTTGTGTAACTTATGGTATAATAATCGATTATCGATCGTTTTGCGTATTCTTTGTTCATAGCGGATTATCCGGGGAATTCGTTATCCGGCGTTGCCGAGCCACTCTATTCCACGGATAATCGGGAGTTTACTGTATATATATATATATATATATATATATATATATATATATATATATAATCTGTATTTACTACGTAATATAATGCTATAAAACAATATAACTTTCGGGTTATTTCTTAAAGCAAGTTATAAATAACTGAACTTTTAATGTAATTAAAATATTCGTTATAGAGAATATTTTTAAAAATATTACCATTTCGAACGTTTCTAATTGTTTTATACTTTTTTAAGTAATGAATATTTATCATACTGAAAATTAAGTATATATTATGAGTTGCCTCTGTAAGTATTGTAATGGATTTTTTCAGTATAATCCTGGATAGATTTCGTGCGTCTGTGGAGAAACTGCGTCTTTTACACCCTCGATGTGTTTGTATTTTTTTAACAGCGCTTGTTTTTGTGTTTTCTGATGTTGTGTAGCCATTCCAAGTACTCTAGAAGGGGTTTCTTACTCTGTGTATTTTGTTTCTTCTTTTAAATGTTGCAGCGCTTAGTTTTTCCTGAAAAAAAGAGAAGATTACTGAAATATTCTAAACGTAACATTAGGAGGAAACAATTATACAAATAAAACATAATGAAGTACAAAATTATACTTCAAACATAACGATAAAACGAAACAATTTCAAGCTGTAACATAACGTAACAGAATACAGTGAAAGAAAGGCAGGGAGAGGGGTGGAAGGGAGAGCGAGCGAGAGGACGTATGCATGGCGGATATATCCTTCCATACCCTCACTCGCCTACGTAGACGCTAAATATTGTTAAAATAGTTAAAATTACATTACCTTTCGTACCAACACCCACCCGTAATTTTTTTACTGTAAACTCAGATCTCTAGAGTTTTCAAACGAACAAACACAAAGGCGGAAGGGTGAATACAGAGTGTATTAGGGGATGGGGCTAGGAGAGCGGCGTTAATAATGCAAGGGAGTTAAGTTCTGCGATAGGTCAATCCTCGCCGTGTCCCAAGAGCTGCTTCGTGTTATTCTCAGTTCATGCATAACCTAGGAAACAACCGCAGCATTGCAGCCTCAAGGAAATTTTAATCTCAAGCATCTGTGACCTAGTTTATATCGTCTTCATATCCAAAATGCTACTTTACAAAATGGCTAAGGATTTCCATTTTTATTTATCTGTGCTCACATTTTTTGTGAATTACAATTCAAAATTTCACTATAGAAAATATATCTCTAAAAAATTAATTTTTATTTAATCACAAAAATATATTTTGGAAATATTTCTACATTATAGGAAGCGATATAGAAGGTCCTCAAAAACGTGGTAAAATTAATAAACCTTGCAATCGTGTTACAAATAAAAAGCTTAAAAATATACAAAAAACCAACATAAAATGAAAAATGTGGCACCATGTTTTTAAAAATAAAGCACCATGGGTGTAATTACAATATCTGATCTGGATAGGACAGTTATTCAACGGGATCTGAAGTTATCCTGGCAAAATGAATTTCTGGCCCTGGGGGAAGAAGGATATCTAACCTCGCATCAGGTACCAAACCATTATATACAGGGTTCTGTCCCTTGGGGACCTGCTTAAGGAGCAATCAAGGTAACGGAAGATTGGTGTAAGAAGGTAAGTGTTCGGTACTCATCATCACAAGACAAAACAAAACTGAGACGTAGGGGTAGATGATTATTTGTTACATAGATAATGTGGTAGCCTATATGATTGCTAAATATTTAGGAGTTCATCTGCTAGGATATTGGTTAGGCACTTGGGAAGGGGGTAAAAAATACACATTCCTATGTTCAGGCAATGCAGAAAAGCGATATGCACCAGGTAGTGACTGGGTACGCGACATAAACACTCTATACCGTTATCACAATGCCTAGGTTAATCTTATCTCGATATGAGGCAATGAAAACGGAATGCCGACTTCGTTCCGTCGGCTTCTGGAAGTCAAATCACGTCAATAGACACGACAACAACAATAATAGGACCCCTATATTTTCGTACGCGGGTAATATATACGCCCCCCTATAATTTTCGCTCCAGGCTTCATTTTTCACAGCACGCCACTGCCACTGATATATACGTGACATAGCGAATCGTAAGAAACCCGATAAAGATACAATAAGCAAGAAACCATGTTCGTGATAGTGTAAAGCTACGCAACTATTTCTGATGTAACCAAGAGGGGTTGGTACTTTTGTAATAGTTTTGTTGTTATACAGCAGCAAATCTTTAAAATCCAAGCCAAACTTGTGTTTCTGGATACAATGCCAGTAATCGTGCAATTCAAATTAGAATGTAGGTCAGTCGCAGAGTTGTCGTCAGTTTGGTGACAGAATTGAAGCAATTCTAGAACACACGACCGTTGTTGTCTTTCAAAGTTTGCTTCCATCACTCTATTACAGATTCAATTCCGATTATTCGGCCCAAGTTTTCAAACTTTTAGCTTCACAAATTACAATATTTTTGCCTTAAATTAGGTTACAATATTTTAAAATTTCTTACAATTTTTAGTCCTATTGAAACGAATAATCGAAGTACTTTATTTTATTATATTATAATATTAATAGCATTAATAAATAACAACCTTTATTACATAACATATCTATTTACGTATGTATGTGCTTCTTTACCCACAATTACATGTTAATTTCACTACCTCCGTAATTCGTCTTTTTCTCGAATTCATCACCCCTCGGTCCTGAAAGTAATTAATTAATGAGGTCACTGTAATAAGAGCGCTATTTTTTTGTTGACTTTCTTCTTAAAAGTTCATTTTTAAAATAATTAAGGATCAGTTGGCGATGACGTATTGTTTGTGCATGAGATTATTATTTTGTAATTATTATTTTGTAATGATTCTTCATAGTTTTAGTTTTGTGTTATTTAGGTTGTTTTTCCAATAGTCGGCAGCTGGAAGTCAGTTGAAGCTGTAGACGATTTGTATCTTCGGGCGTGTACAGATTTTCGGGCTGTGACCATTCTGGCCTCGGAAGAAAAGCTTCACCAAAAATGTTACCACGGCATTGTGAGGGAAATCTTTATGGCGCTAGGGAGCATATGGAAAGGTTTTGTGGGGTAGTGGTTCCATTATGCTAGTGGTGGGCTCCCGTCTTCCACCCCTTGGTGCAAGTCTGGATGAAGAGTCTTGGGGCAGGCGTCACTGGTCCTCAGGAGTATATGGAAAGGTTTTGTGAGGTAGTGGTTCCATTATGCTAGTGGTTGGCTCCCGTCTTCCACCCCTTGGTGCAAGTCTGGATGAAGAGTCTTGGGGCAGGCGTCACTGGTCCTTAGGAGTATATGGAAAGGTTTCGTAAGGTAGTGGTTCCATTATCCTAGTGGTTGGCTCCCGTCTTCCACCCCTTGGTGCAAGTCTGGATGAAGAGTCTTGGGGCAGGTGTCACTGGTCCTCAGGAGGATATGGAAAGGTTTTGTAAGGTAGTGGTTCCATTATGCTAGTGGTTGGCTCCCGTCTTCCACCCCTTGGTGCAAGTCTGGATGAAGAGTCTTGGGGCAGGCGTCACTGGTCCTCAGGAGTATATGGAAAGGTTTTGTAAGGTAGTGGTTCCATTATGCTAGTGGTTGCCTCCCGTCTTCCACCCCTTGGTGCAAGTCTGGATGAAGAGTCTTGGGGCAGGCGTCACTGGTCCTCAGGAGTATATGGAAAGGTTTTGTAAGGTAGTGGTTCCATTATGCTAGTGGTTGGCTCCCGTCTTCCACCCCTTGGTGCAAGTCTGGATGAAGAGTCTTGGGGCAGGCGTCACTGGTCCTCAGGAGTATATGGAAAGGTTTTGTAAGGTAGTGGTTCCATTATGCTAGTGGTTGGCTCCCGTCTTCCACCCCTTGGTGCAAGTCTAGATGAAAAGTCTTGGGGCAGGCGTCACTGGTCCTCAGGAGTATATGGAAAGGTTTTGTAAGGTAGTGGTTCCATTATGCTAGTGGTTGGCTCCCGTCTTCCACCCCTTGGTGCAAGTCTGGATGAAGAGTCTTGGGGCAGGCGTCACTGGTCCTCAGGAGAATATGGAAAGGTTTTGTAAGGTAGTGGTTCCATTATGCTAGTGGTTGGCTCCCGTCTTCCACCCCTTGGTGCATGTCTGGATGAAGAGTCTTGGGGGAAGCGTCACTGGTCCTCAGGAGTATATGGAAAGGTTTTGTGGGGTAGTGGTTATATTATGCTAGTGGTTGGCTCCCGTCTTCCACCCCTTGGTGCAAGTCTGGATGAAGAGTCTTGGGGCAGGCGTCACTGATCCTCAGGAGTATATGGAAAGGTTTTGTGGGGTAGTGGTTCCATTATGCTAGTGGTTGGCTCCCGTCTTCCACCCCTTAGTGCAAGTCTGGATGAAGAGTCTTGGGGCAGGCGTCACTGGTCCTCAGGAGTATATGGAAAGGTTTTGTAAGGTAGTGGTTCCATTATGCTAGTGGTTGGCTCCCGTCTTCCACCCCTTGGTGCCAGTCTGGATGAAGAGTCTTGGGGGAAGCATCACTGGTCCTCAGGAGGATATGGAAAGGTTTTGTAAGGTAGTGGTTCCATTATGCTAATGGTTGGCTCCCGTCTTCCACCCCTTGGTGCCAGTCTGGATGAAGAGTCTTGGGGGAAGCATCACTGGTCCTCAGGAGGATATGGAAAGGTTTTGTAAGGTAGTGGTTCCATTATGCTAGTGGTTGGCTCCCGTCTTCCACCCCTTGGTGCAAGTCTGGATGAAGAGTCTTGGGGGAAGCGTCACTGGTCCTCAGGAGTATATGGAAAGGTTTTGTGGGGTAGTGGTTATATTATGCTAGTTGTTGGCTCCCGTCTTCCACCCCTTGGTGCAAGTCTGGATGAAGAGTCTTGGGGCAGGCGTCACTGGTCCTCAGGAGTATATGGAAAGGTTTTGTGGGGTAGTGGTTCCATTATGTTAGTGGTTGGCTCCCGTCTTCCACCCCTTGGTGCAAGTCTGGATGAAGAGTCTTGGGGCAGGCGTCACTGGTCCTCAGGAGTATATGGAAAGGTTTTGTAAGGTAGTGGTTCCATTATGCTAGTGGTTGGCTCCCGTCTTCCACCCCTTGGTGCCAGTCTGGATGAAGAGTCTTGGGGGAAGCATCACTGGTCCTCAGGAGGATATGGAAAGGTTTTGTAAGGTAGTGGTTCCATTATGCTAGTGGTTGGCTCCCGTCTTCCACCCCTTGGTGCAAGTCTGGATGAAGAGTCTTGGGGCAGGCGTCACTGGTCCTCAGGAGGATATGGAAAGGTTTTGTAAGGTAGTGGTTCCATTATGCTAGTGGTTGGCTCCCGTCTTCCACCCCTTGGTGCCAGTCTGGATGAAGAGTCATGGGACAAGCCCCACTGGTACTAGGAAGTATATGTAAGGTTTTGTGATGTAGTATACCATTATGCTAGTGGTGACTTCCTACTTCCACCCTTGGTGCCAGTCTGGATGAAGAGTCGTGGGACAAGCCCCACTGCGCTAGGGAATTCATGGTAAGGTTTTGCAGGGTAGTGGTTCCAATATGCTGGTGTGGACTCTCTTCTTACACCCATTCTTGCAAGCAGGAATAAATGTCGATAGTCAAGTATCCGATCTTTGTCTATCTTCAAGACTCCTATTAACAGTCTCTTTCAATTTTATCTGTTTCCTAAAAACGCTCGTTATCATACCTTATCTCTAGCCCTGTACATGTCCGTCCTTGTTCTGGATGTTATCACAAGTGCGTTCCTGCATTTATTGAAAATCTATAAAAATCGAATCAATAAATGGTAAACATTACATTCATTTTAACATGATTCCATACTTCCTTTTACTATTTACATTTTCCAAGGACAGTTCACTACTTTTCTAAATGTTTACCAGTGTTGAAGTAGGACGTAATGAATTATTGTTGCCATTAAATTTTACTACAGTACTGTATAATCGGGACAGCGATGATAGCGCCGGACAAATTATATAATTAGTTAAATTAGTCCTTCATACGACTCCAACAAAATGTTTAAGGTTAACACTGTAATTAAATAGTAACAATTGTCAACTAACTATCAATAATTTGTTTTCTCCTACACGTTTCAATAACAATGTCGTCATCATTAGTTGGAATAGTAAATCAATTATATATTATAAGTCTAAAATAAACTAAGATACACTAAACAATTTGAGTAGTTATATTTAGCGTTGATGATGACTTTGTCAGTGAAATGCGAATGAGAAATTATATTATTAGTACAGTTGGTATTTGTTATTCCTAAATTCTTATTTTCTTTACACACTATGCTAAACGCCTCTACTTAAAGGTAATATTTCCCTAATAATACCTTTTAATATTGTTAATGGCCTACAATGAGGCTGTTATGGGTTGAAACGTCGACTGAAATATTAAGTTAATTGATATTGAATTTATCTTGTACTCATCACGGTTGGGATTACTTATTACTGTACTACATTTATACGTTTCACATTTTAATTTTAAGGCTCACCTCAAAGTGTCTTCATTTGTTGAACGCAAAACATACTACACAAATAATTACGTCATACTTAAGTTTAATTGTTATTTACACTTTATGATTTTCAATTTAACATCCAGAGATATTTTTTTTGCCAAGGTTTGGAAGATATAAAGCTCCTCTTATGTCACATCGTGGTGCAAAAGTAGTGCCCGAGTATTTGGAAGTTTAATCGCTATCAGGCAGTTTGACTATAATTATCTATGAAAGACAGAAAATAATTGTAAATACAGATAGAATTAAAGAAGAGACATAATACATCTGGTAAAGAATGTAAACCAAGGCTTCACGTGTGCAGTCGCAAACCAAAAGTACGTTCTCATGGAAGAACTAGGGACATTAGGCGGCATTTTACTTTAATTACTTCTAAAAGAACACTAGTTCTGGAAGGGATGTCGCTTATTTCCTCGAGACCAGTCGGCTATGCCGTTACAGTTTTTGTTTAATAATTCATGCAAATTTTCACTGGATCATGATCTCTTGTATTATAGGCTTGTACTAATTCTAACCAATGCTAACTTCAGAATCTACTATGCTCGAACTAAATAGATAACGACAAAAATATCAAAACCAACGCACTTACCTGAGAAATGTGCTTGGATGACATGCACAACGGCGTGGGGGCGACTGAAAAGTGGCAACCCTGCATCTTGGTCTTACTGCGTTGGAGGATCAATAAGACGAGCCTTCTCATGTAACCTAGACTGCCTCCTGCAGTGCACTCGAAGTATAGATGGACTTGGGCGTAAAATTCCCTGGTGGAGGATCTAGAGGAGGGAATCGTGGCGTATATTTGCAAAATCGCGTAGTTGAAGTAGACCCTACGCTGCCATAAGGACGTATCTACCCGTTACACCTCCTCGTAAGAAGAAGAATAGGGAGCTGTAGATGGAATCAGGTGAGAAATGTAAAGTCCGTTTACCTAAAGTAGATCTGCTCTCGCTTTCGCTCTCTCTTCCGCCCTCTACCTCCTATCCTATCCTCTATCTTTCCCTCTTCTCTTTCTCTCTCCGCCTCTTTCCTTTCCTCTCCCTCCCCTTTCTCCCCTTCCTTGTTCTTCCCTACCCTATCTCCCCCTTTCCCTCTTACTCTCTCTACTCTCCCCTAACCCTTTCTCTCCCTTTTCTTCTCCCTCTCTACTCTCCCCTCTTTCATTATCTTTCTCCTCATCCCTCTCTCTGTCTCTCTACTTACCTCCCCTCCCTTTTCCTCCCTTTCTTTCTCTCCTTCTCCCTCTCTCTCCTTTTCTCTCTCTCTCCCTCTCCTTCTCCCCACCTCTCTGCCCATCTCCCTCTCCCTCTTCTCCCCACCTCTCTCTTTCTTTCTTTACCCAACTCCCCTCTCCACCTCCTCTCTCTTTCTTTCTCTCCGCGACATCCTCTCTCTCCTTCTCTCCCACCTCTCTCTCTTTCTTTCTCTCCCCAATTCCCTCTCTCTCCTTCTCTCCCCCTGTCTTTCTCTCTTTATTTCTCTCCCCAACTCCCTCCCTCTCTCTCCTTGTCTACTCATTACACATCATTGTAAGAAGAAAGATAAGAAGGTGTAATGGAATGATGATCGTTACCATGTAACGGAAGTGTACTCTTCGTTGTGATTAAACAATTCAATATAAGTGTATTAAGTTTTATTTGATACATATATTTACCACTCTTTTCCCCTAGAAATCATTTCTGTTCTAATATTATCGAAGAGTTTATTTATCTTATATGAATACAGTATACTTTGAAACACAATCGTCGTTCGTTCACATATTCATTAAAGCAGTATCAAGTACAGAATAAATAGATGTACGTGATGGAATCATCCGTTTCGGAGTTGACAGTATACATTTACACAAATTTGTTGGTTCGAGGCGCATTTTCGCATACATATTCATAGCTCTTGTTTACGCTAATATCTGGGTTGCAAATCCACAACGACGAAGGATGCAGTTTTTAGCAAACGCGTCTAAGCCGCTCCTAATTATTGTGATGCCTTCGGGTCGATGACATAAGCTTTAGGGATTTACATTTTATACAGATATTAAAAAAGCTTTTATCGTCTCTTTCAAAATAGTTTAATATGCGGTACTTTTTATATTGTTTGTGAAGACTTGCGGCTCTAGAATCCATTAGGTAGAATGAAACCGATTGTGTTATTGAATCAGCGAGGCACAACACACTTATACGGAAGTTAACGTGTATATCTCTGTACTATTCATGGTAATTCTAAAAACTGTTACAAATCAGTTCGTTCAATCACTGAATACAGTTTTTGTGTTCGAAAACTTTATTGCCGAATCATTCTGCAACCGGTTAATTGATAACACTATAAGTAAATTCGGGCATTTTAGTGGTTTTTGTTCTCGATAGTATTTCGGTTAACCCACACAACCGACGCAAACGGAACGGCAATATTCCCCTAATGCCAGTACCAGGAGAACATGATGGTAATTCGTTAGTATTATCTTTATTCCTCATATTCTTTGTCTTCCTCCCTCTTGAGGAGACTGGTAATTCCTACACATCTCCTATGATTCTGATAGTACGTTGGTGTACTTCGGTCAAGCTATTTTACCCACACAGCAAACGGAACGGCAATATTCCGCTAATGTCAGTACCAGGAGAACATGATGATAATTCGTTAGTATTATCTTTATTCCTCATATCCTTTATCTTTCTTCCTCCTAAGAAGACTTGTAATTCCTACACATCTCCTATGATTCTGATAGTACGTTGGTGTACTTCGGTCAAGCTATTCTACCCACACAGCAAACGGAACGGCAATATTCCCCTAATGCCAGTACCAGGAGAACATGATGATAATTCGTTAGTATTATCTTTATTCCTCATATCCTTTGTCTTTCTTCCTCCTAAGAAGACTTGTAATTCCTACACATCTCCTATGATTCTGATTGTGCGTTGGTGTACTTCGGTCAAGCTATTCTACCCACACAGCAAACGGAACGGCAATATTCCCCTAATGCTAACACCAAGAGTACATGATGGTAATTCGTTAGTATTATCTTTATTCCTCATATTCTTTGACTTTCTTCCTCCTAAGAAGACTTGTAATTCCTACACATTTCCTATGATTCTGATTGTACGTTGGTGTACTTCGGTCAAGCTATTCTACCCACACAGCAAACGGAACGGCAATATTCCGCTAATGTCAGTACCAGGAGAACATGATGGTAATTCGTTAGTATTATCTTTATTCCTCATATCCTTTGTCTTCCTCCCTCTTGAGGAGACTGGTAATGCCTACATATGTCCTATGATTCTGATAGTACATTGGTGTACTTCGGTTAAGCCACTCTACCCACGCGAACGACAATATTCCCCTAATGGCATTATCAGGAAAACATATCGTTCATTCATTAGCATTATCTTTATTCCTGATATCCTTTGTCTCCCACCCTCTTGAGGAGACTGGTAATGCCTACGTATCTCCTATGATTCTGATAGTACGTTGGTGTACTTCGGTTAAGCAATTCTACCCACGCGAACGACAATATTTCCCTAATTGCATTATCAGGAAAACATGTCGTTCATTCTTTAGCATTATCTCTATTCCTGATATCCTTTGTCTTCCTCCCTCTTGTGGAGACTGTTAATGCCTACATATGTCCTATGATTCTGATAGTACGTTGGTGTACTTCGGTTAAGCCACTCTACCCACGCGAACGACAATATTCCCCTAATGGCATTATCAGGAAACATGTCGTTCATTCATTAGCATTATCTTTATTCCTGATATCCTTTGTTTTCCAGCCTTCTAAGAAGACTTGTATTGGCCACACAGATTCAGTGATTCTGTAGTGTAAGCCCTCTATAGTTAAGCCACTCTTCTCACGCGAAACGTAATTTCCCAACAGTTCGATTTAAACATTATGTCTCTCCATCGTCTTACATTTATTTCTTTGTTATATTCCTTACATGTGTACCATATCCAGCACACGTCTGTTGTTACTCCAATTGAGAGCGGCACCAAGTGACTATTTACGCTACAAATGAATTTTTAAGTCGTTGCTCCAATCCTATCTATTCTCCACATCCTCTTCTCCAACTTTCAAAGCGATGCTAGTTTAGCTTACTGAAGGCCTTAATAGAAAAAGCTATAGACTTTAAGAACTAATCATTTACTCGCAACAAACTCCGTTCAACGCAAGAATGGGCTCCCGTTTTAGCCCATAAAAGTAAAAGCCCACGTTATAATGAAACTTACAGAAAAATTAGTATTATGTGAACATTCACACGATAAGAATCACTTAATTCCTAAATACATACAAATTGTACAACCCATGCAGAGACACATTTATATTAGTGGTTTTTATACAGCCCATTTTTCAAACCGTTGATGTTTTTTTCTGATGATTTCCAATATATTACGTCTAAATTGACCGTGCTCTTCTTGCTTTTCGTATTTCTCGATATTGCATTCATCGACCAATTTCCTTCAAATCGCTGTATTTGGTCACTTACATGTCCTTCATACTTTTCACATGACATATGTCACTATAGTTAATTTAAAAACTACACAACGACTTACTATTTATTAGGAATATACTGTGGTTGAATTTAATAATAAATACACAAAAACCTCTTAACCACAAACTTTCTTTAATTTACCCTAATGTACATTTCAGTTACAAAGTAACCATCCTCAGAGGGATAACATACAAAGACTGAGTCTTTGTATGTTATCCCTCTGAGGATGGTTACTTTGTAACTGAAATGTACATTAGGGTAAATTAAAGAAAGTTTGTGGTTAAGAGGTTTTTGTGTATTTATTATACACAACGACTGTTTTTTTGTGACAAAATGCAGGATAGTTTCCACATTTATGTTTTCTATGCATTCTTTATGTTTTTGACAGGATACTCCGAGCTTGTGCTCGCAAGATTTAAGGATAATTATCACCTCTTTTATTAGAAGAATGAGTATTTAAATAGGAAAAGAGAAAATAAATAAAGGGGAAGGATTTAGCTTAATTTTATTGTTAAAATTGAATTAATATGTAAACCAATGCCTTTAGTAGCATTTAATGTTTGTTTGGTTGTTACTATAGTTTCGGAAGACGTTTTCCAATTTCAACTCAGACCGTCTCCATTGAATCTCCATCAGATTTCTCCCGAAACGTGATTCCTGAAAGAGAAAAGTAGGTCGTACCATATGGAGGGACGTAAATTATAGGTCGTACCATATGGAGGGACGTAAATGTTGATGTATCTTTGAGTGTGTGTGTGGGTGCGTGTGCGCGTGTGTGTAAACCAGTGTCTCAAGTTGTAAAAGGAATCAAGTTGTGTCCAAATTGTCTTTGGTTGTATGGGAACTGCTCCCATCCCTTGATTTTATTTACAGCAATTCTCCAACGGTGATCGATAAACACATCTAAAAAACGATGTTCCGATATAGTAATGATAAAGTGAATTTTGAATGGAGATTACTGTGAAAGAAATTCTGCGAATATTAGTGCCACTATTTAGATCCCATTGACTAACTTGACGCCATGGAATCCGTTGATTGTTGACACACCTGTAGTTGATTGTTAAAGCAACTAAGATTCATTGTTGATGCAACCATGTTTGATTGTTGACTGGAGTATGCGAACTAATCCCCACAACAAAAGCTTTGTACTTATCTAGCTTTATTCCAAGACAGCGCTTGTATTCCTAATCGTAGCACTATTTTTTTTTCTTTTACAGTGGATAAATTAATGTCACATAACCATTAGCGCTTACACCGATACCTGACAGCATTGCGCGGTTGATTAATGAACAAGGACCATGTGCGTAATTTTATATTCATGCTAAGTGACACGGAAAACTGAAATCAACGCATACACGTGAACAAGGGGATATTTTAACTAATATTAGGTGGAATAATGGAAGCATAATCTTACCGAACGCGGTACTACGCATTTCGCTCTAGCTTAAAAAGAGGTTACAATGAGGTTGCATTAAGCAAAAAAAAGTATAAAATCGATCAGACAAGTTTATTTTTGTGTGATAGATCACAAATTTTTATTTTTAAAGAAATAATTTTTAACTTTTCAGAATAACCTTTGATATTGCAGTAGAATGTCATTGTGACCGACAAGTAGCTGGTAAACGGACAAACTGCTAAGATGAAGACAGATGTATTTAATATTTGAATAAAGGCATATACTGTATTACTAATTGAGAGAAGTACAAGTTAAAATAAAAGACAAGTACAAAATCAAAACAACAATTACAGCCATGTTTCAGTTATCAAAGTTATTTCCTGAAAAAATCCATGAGTTCTTATTTATCAGAACGTTCTTTGCCGCCCTTTCATGCATGTGCGTAGCACTGGAAGTCCAGCTGAAGTTGTCTGGCTGTTACTTTAGGTACGTGATGACCTTTCGGAAGCTGATCATTTTCCTTTTAAATGTTTCCTATACTTCACAAATACGAAGATTCTCTTGGTAAAATTGAGATCGTATTTTTACTTCGTTGGTGTAACATCATGACAAGTGCGAAAACGTATATATTCGTATTATATTTTTTTTTGCTACCCCGATTTTCTCAGAACTCGGATAATCGGGGTTAAGATAATCGAGGCTTTACCTTAATATGTCTCAAAAATGCAATTAAAAAATATACTACTGCACACAACTTCAATAAACAGTCTAAACATAACACCTGTAGAACGTTTCTCGTCTACATGAAGTTTGTATTTCTTACTGAGGCACGTTGGCCAATCAGGAAGAAGGTTTTACTTAATCATTTCCTGAACACCTCTTCCTCTTCTTCTTCTAACACTTTCTGTATGGAGGCATACAGAAATACATACGCTCCGGGTAACACAGCCACCGCAGCTGACCGAAATGAAACATTTAAAATTACACACAGACGCACCGAAATGAAATATTTCAAATTACACACAGGCGCACATCTAATGCTCTTCAATTCACTCGTGCGTTTTTACATAATTGACCAGAAAAAGTCATTGAGCCGCAAAATATAACTCACCCACCCTGTCCGTAAAATTAGAAGGGGAGTTGTGGCTCTAGTTGTGACAATAGAGTTTATCTCTCAAATCACCCGTCCTCATTTATATTAGTGCTATTTTATAAAAGGAAATATGGAATACTAATAGAAGAAACAAGTATTTGATGCGATATATTTGAGGTAATCATAATTTCGTAACACGTTTTTAATTATGAACCTTTATAACTGTTATAAAACTTTTTCATGACTCCGGTAGAACATGATTGGTCCCACCAAAATGTTCCAATGGCCTCCAAATCTTGTCCGGTTCTCATGACAGACATCTTCTATGGACCTGCTTCATACTCTAGCGCGCTGCCCTCGTTTAACATGCAACTGTGGATTCTAAACCATGTTCAGTTCTAGTGACAGCCATTCTTTAGCGAGTTCACACCGTCTAACATGCTCCTGCAGCCTCAAAAACTATGTGGTTTTCGTGACATCTATCATCCATCGAGCTGCCTCAAAAACCCTTCAAGCTCTCGTGACAGTCATCTCTATCGAACTGCCTCCATCTAACATGCTCCTGGAGCCTCCAAAACCCTTCCAGCTCTCGTAACAGTCATCTCTATCGAGCTGCCTCCATCTAACATGCTCCTGGGGCCTCCAAAACCCTTCCAGCTCTCGCGACAGTCATCTCTATCGAGCTGCCTCCATCTAACATGCTCCTGTGGCCTCCACAACCCTTCCAGCTCTCGTGACAGTCATCTCTATCGAGCTGCCTCCATCTAACATGGTCCTGTGGCCTCCAAAACCCTTCCCGCTCTCGTGACAGTCATCTCTATCGAACTGCCTCCATCTAACATGTTCCTGTGGCCTCCAAAACCCTTCCAGCTCTCGTGACAGTCATCTCTATCGAACTGCCTCCATCTAACATGCTCCTGTGGCCTCCAAAACCCTTCCAGCTCTCGTGACAGTCATCTCTATCGACCTGCCTCCATCTAACATGCTCCTGGGGCCTCCAAAACCCTTCCAGCTCTCGTGACAGTCATCTCTATCGAACTGCCTCCATCTAACATGCTCCTGTGGCCTCCAAAACCATTCCAGCTCTCGTGACAGTCATCTCTATCGAACTGCCTCCATCTAACATGCTCCTGTGGCCTCCACAACCCTTCCAGCTCTCGTGACAGTCATCTCTATCGAGCTGCCTCCATCTAACATGATCCTGTGGCCTCCAAAACCCTTCCAGCTCTCGTGACAGTCATCTCTATCGAACTGCCTCCATCTAACATGTTCCTGTGGCCTCCAAAACCCTTCCAGCTCTCGTGACAGTCATCTCTATCGAACTGCCTCCATCTAACATGCTCCTGTGGCCTCCAAAACCCTTCCAGCTCTCGTGACAGTCATCTCTATCGAGCTGCCTCCATCTAACATGCTCCTGTGGCCTCCAAAAACCTTCCACCTCTCATGACAGTCATCTCTATCGAGCTGCCTCCATCTAACATGCTCCTGTGGCCTCCACAACCCTTCCAGCTCTCGTGACAATCATCTCTATCGAGTTGCCTCCATCTTACATGCTCCTTTGGCCTCCAAAACCCTTCCAGCTCTCATGACAGTCATCTCTATCGAGCTGCCTCCATCTAACATGCTCCTGTGGCCTCCACAACCCTTCCAGCTCTCGTGACAGTCATCTCTATCGAGCTGCCTCCAACTAACATGCTCTTGTTTCCTCCTAAACCCTTCCAGCTCTCGTGACAATCATCTCTATCGAGCTGCCTCCATCTAACATGCTCCTGGGCCCTCCGAAACCCTTCCAGCTCTCGTGACAGTCATCTCTATCGAACTGCCTCCATCTAATATATTCCTGTGGCCTCCAAAACCCTTCCAGCTCGCTTGACAGTCATCTCTATCTAACTGCCTCCATCTAACATGCTCCTGTGGCCTCCATAACCCTTCCAGCTCTCGTGACAGTCATCCCTATCAAGCTGCCTCCATCTAACATGCTCCTGGAGCCTCCAAAACCCTTCCAGCTCTCGTGACAGTCATCTCTATCGAACTGCCCCCATCTAACATGCTCCTGTTGCCTCCAAAACCCTTCCAGCTCTCGTGACAGTCATCTCTATCGAGCTGCCTCCATCTAACATGCTTCTGGGGCCTCCAAAACCCTTCCAGCTCTCGTGACAGTCATCTCTATCGAACTGCCTCCATCTAACATGCTCCTGTGGCCTCCAAAACCCTTCCAGCTCTCGTGACAGTCATCTCTATCGAACTGCCTCCATCTAACATGATCCTGGAGCCTCTAAAACCTTTCCAGCTCTCGTGACAGTCATCTCTATCGAACTGCCTCCATCTAACATGCTCCTGTGGCCTCCAAAACCCTTCCAGCTCTCGTGACAGTCATCTCTATCGAACTGCCTCCATCTAACATGCTCCTGTGGCCTCCAAAACCCCTCCATCTCTCGTGATAGTCATCTATATCGAACTGCCTCCATCTTAGCTAAGAAAATTCGGAATATAATGTAAATAAAACCATACTATCTTTCTGGAAGTCCTATCTGGAGATGGGGATCTATAGGCAGATGTTATCTATAGACAGTGTAGCCGGTTATTTAAATTTAGTTTTAGCCTTCCTCGACCAGATGTAATGTTCCATGCTATGATTTGTGTCAGCCATTTCTATCCTCCTTGAGTGTGTTAAAAAATGATTTCAGAACGCTGAGTACTTCTCACTTATCCTTCAGGTACACTTTTATTATCTGCTCGAAGTAATCCTTTTACGAAAAGTTCAACTGAAGCGTTTGTGTTCCTATCCACTACAAAGTCTTCAATAACATACAAGTCAGTGAATTCTGACGACCTGTTCCAATGAGCTATCTTAAAATTCAAAGGAGTTCGTACATAAATACTCTAATAAATATTCGGTTTTTTTAAATATGCGATCTAAACAGTTGGTTTTTTTCTTGGATTTGTGGTTACGTGAAATATGTAAACTCATCCATGGAGTCACCGAAAGTCGATCTTAGTCGATAGTCGATCTTGGGGAGGGGTTTACAAGGACCCGTGCAAGGTCAGGATATACTAGTATAACCTCCATGATATAAAAATGATTTTAATTAAGGTTATAGGAGAAGAGTGGTCCAGCAAGTCATTCACCATTCCATGAAGTATAAGGAAGGGAGGTTATAAGCAGTGACATGCAATTTCTTTTATCGTCTGATTACTCGAAACCGAAAGTGATAGGCAAAACAAACTTTTTGTGCTTCCCGAGGTTGTTCCAGTCCTTGCGTTGCATATAGCGGAACTGTGAAGCAAGCAGGTTATTAGTAGTTACATGAAACCGGAAGTGACAGGAAAAAACAAACATTTGTGCTTCCCGAGGTTGTTCCAGTCCTTGCGTTGCATATAGCGGAACTGTAAAGCAGGTTATTAGTAGTTACATGAAACCGGAAGTGACAGGCAAAACAAACATTTGTGCTCCCCGAGGCTGTTCCAGTCCTTGCATCGCATACAGCGGAAGTGAGAAGCAGGTTATTAGTAGTTACATGAAACCGGAAGTGACAGGCAAAACAAACATTTGTGCTTCCCTAGGTTGTTCCAGTCCTTGCGTCGCATATAGTGGAACTGTGAAGCAGGTTATTAGTAGTTACATGAAACCGGAAGTGACAGGCAAAACAAACATTTGTGCTTCCCGAGGTTGTTCCATTCCTTGCGTCGCATATAGCGGAACTGTGAAGCAGGTTATTAGTAGTTACAAGAAACCGGAAGTGACAGGCAAAACAAATATTTGTGCTTCCCGAGGTTGTTCCAGTCCTTGCTTCGAATATAGCGGAACTGTAAAGCAGGTTATTAGTAGTTACATGAAACCGGAAGTGACAGGCAAAACAAACATTTGTGCTTCCCGAGGCTGTTCCAGTCCTTGCGTCGCATATAGTGGAACTGTGAAGCAGGTTATTAGTAGTTACATGAAACCGGAAGTGACAAGCAAAACAAACATTTGTGCTTCCCGAGGCTGTTCCAGTCCTTGCGTCGCATATAGCAGAACTGTGAAGCAGGTTATTAGTAGTTACATGAAACCGGAAGTGACAGGAAAACAAACATTTGTGCTTCCCGAGGTTGCTCCAGTCCTTGCGTCGCATATAGCGGAACTGTGAAGTAGGTTATTAGTAGTTGAATGAAACCGGGAGTGACGGGCAAAACAAACATTTGTGCTTCCCGAGGTTGTTCCAGTCCTTGCGTCGCATATAGCGGAACTGTGAAGTAGGTTATTAGTAGATAAATGAAACCGGAAGTGACAGGCAAAACAAACATTTGTGTTTCCCGAGGCCTTTCCAGTCCTTGCGTCGCATATAGCGGAACTGTAAAGCAGGTTATTAGTAGTTACAAGAAACCGGAAGTGACAGGCAAAACAAACATTTGTGCTTCCCGAGGCTGTTCCAGTCCTTGCGTTGCATATAGCGGAACTGTAAAGCAGGTTATTAGTAGTTACATGAAACCGGAAGTGACAGGCAAAACAAACATTTGTGCTCCCCGAGGCTGTTCCAGTCCTTGCATCGCATACAGCGGAAGTGAGAAGCAGGTTATTAGTAGTTACATGAAACCGGAAGTGACAGGCAAAACAAACATTTGTGCTTCCCTAGGTTGTTCCAGTCCTTGCGTCGCATATAGTGGAACTGTGAAGCAGGTTATTAGTAGTTACATGAAACCGGAAGTGACAGGCAAAACAAACATTTGTGCTTCCCGAGGTTGTTCCATTCCTTGCGTCGCATATAGCGGAACTGTGAAGCAGGTTATTAGTAGTTACAAGAAACCGGAAGTGACAGGCAAAACAAATATTTGTGCTTCCCGAGGTTGTTCCAGTCCTTGCTTCGAATATAGCGGAACTGTAAAGCAGGTTATTAGTAGTTACATGAAACCGGAAGTGACAGGCAAAACAAACATTTGTGCTTCCCGAGGCTGTTCCAGTCCTTGCGTCGCATATAGTGGAACTGTGAAGCAGGTTATTAGTAGTTACATGAAACCGGAAGTGACAAGCAAAACAAACATTTGTGCTTCCCGAGGCTGTTCCAGTCCTTGCGTCGCATATAGCAGAACTGTGAAGCAGGTTATTAGTAGTTACATGAAACCGGAAGTGACAGGAAAACAAACATTTGTGCTTCCCGAGGTTGCTCCAGTCCTTGCGTCGCATATAGCGGAACTGTGAAGTAGGTTATTAGTAGTTGAATGAAACCGGGAGTGACGGGCAAAACAAACATTTGTGCTTCCCGAGGTTGTTCCAGTCCTTGCGTCGCATATAGCGGAACTGTGAAGTAGGTTATTAGTAGATAAATGAAACCGGAAGTGACAGGCAAAACAAACATTTGTGTTTCCCGAGGCCTTTCCAGTCCTTGCGTCGCATATAGCGGAACTGTAAAGCAGGTTATTAGTAGTTACAAGAAACCGGAAGTGACAGGCAAAACAAACATTTGTGCTTCCCGAGGCTGTTCCAGTCCTTGCGTTGCATATAGCGGAACTGTAAAGCAGGTTATTAGTAGTTACATGAAACCGGAAGTGACAGGCAAAACAAACATTTGTGCTTCCCGAGGTTGTTCCAGTCCTTGCATCGCATACAGCGGAAGTGAGAAGCAGGTTATTAGTAGTTACATGAAACCGGAAGTGACAGGCAAAACAAACATTTGTGCTTCCCTAGGTTGTTCCAGTCCTTGCGTCGCATATAGTGGAACTGTGAAGCAGGTTATTAGTAGTTACATGAAACCGGAAGTGACAGGCAAAACAAACATTTGTGCTTCCCGAGGTTGTTCCATTCCTTGCGTCGCATATAGCGGAACTGTGAAGCAGGTTATTAGTAGTTACAAGAAACCGGAAGTGACAGGCAAAACAAATATTTGTGCTTCCCGAGGTTGTTGCAGTCCTTGCGTCGCATATAGCGGAACTGTAAAGCAGGTTATTAGTAGTTATAAGAAACCGGAACTGACAGGCAAAACAAACATTTGTGCTTGCCGAGGCTGTTCCAGTCCTTGCTTCGCATATAGCGGAACTGTGAAGCAGGTTATTAGTAGTTACATGAAACCAGAAGTGACAGGCAATACAAACATTTGTGCTTCCCGAGTTTGTTCCAGTCCTTGCGTCGCATATAGCGGAACTGTAAAGCAGGTTATTAGTAGTTACATGAATCTGGAAGTGACAGGCAAAAAAAACATTTGTGCTTCCCGAGGTTGTTCCAGTCCTTGCATCGCATATTGCGGAAGTGTGAACCAGGTTATTAGTAGTTACATGAAACCGGAAGTGACAGACAAAACAAACATTTGTGCTTCCCGAGGTTGTTCCAGTCCTTGCATCGCATACAGCGGAAGTGTGAAGCAGGTTATTAGTAGTTACATGAAACCGGACGTGAGAGGCAAAACAAACATGTGTGCTTCCCGTGGTTGTTCCAGTCCTTGCGTCGCATATAGCGGAACTGTGAAGCAGGTTATTAGTAGTTACAAGAACCCGGAAGTGACAGGCAAAACAAATATTTGTGCTTCCCGAGGTTGTTGCAGTCCTGTCGTCGCATATAGCGGAACTGTAAAGCAGGTTATTAGTAGTTACATGAAACCGGAAGTGACAGGCAAAACAAACATTTGTGCTTGCCGAGGCTGTCCCAGTCCTTGCGTTTCATATAGTGGAACTGTGAACCAGGTTATTAGTAGTTACATAAAACCGGAAGTGACCTGCAAAACAAACATTTATGCTTCCTGAGGCAGTTCCAGTCCTTGCGTCGCATATAGCGGATCTGTGAAGCAGGTTATTAGTAGTTACATGAAACCGGAAGTGACAGGCAAAACAAACATTGTGCTGCCCGAGGTTGTTCCAGTCCTTGTGTCGCATATAGTGGAACTGTGAAGCAGGTTATTAGTAGTTACATAAAACCGGAAGTGACCTGCAAAACAAACATTTGTGCTTCCTGAGGCTGTTCCAGTCCTTGCGTCGCATATAGCGGATCTGTGAAGCAGGTTATTAGTAGTTACATGAAACCGGAAGTGACAGGCAAAACAAACATTGTGCTGCCCGAGGTTGTTCCAGTCCTTGCGTCGCATATAGTGGAACTGTGAAGCAGGTTATTAGTAGTTACATGAAACCGGAAGTGACAGGCAAAACAAACATTTGTGCTTCCCGAGGTTTTTCCAGTCCTTGCGTCGCATATAGTGGAACTGTGAAGCAGGTTATTAGTAGTTACATGAAACCGGAAGTGACAGGCAAAACAAACATTTGTTCTTCCCGAGGTCGTTCCAGTCCTTGCGTCGCATATAGCGGAACTGTGAAGCAGGTTATTAGTAGTTACATGAAACCGGAAGTGACAGGCAAAACAAACATTTGTGCTTCCCGAGGCTGTTCCAGTCCTTGCATCGCATATAGCGGAACTGTGAAGTAGGTTATTAGTAGTTACATGAAACCAGAAGTGACAGGCAATACAAACATTTGTGCTTCCCGAGTTTGTTCCAGTCCTTGCGTCGCATATAGCGGAACTGTAAAGCAGGTTATTAGTAGTTACAAGAAACCGGAAGTGACAGGCAAAACAAACATTTGTGCTTCCCGAGGCTGTTCCAGTCCTTGCATCGCATATTGCGGAAGTGTGAAGCAGGTTATTAGTAGTTACATGAAACCGGAAGTGACAGGCAAAACAAACATTTGTGCATCCCGAGGTTGTTCCAGTCCTTGCATCGCATACAGCGGAAGTGTGAAGCAGGTTATTAGTAGTTACAAGAAACCGGAAGTGACAGGCAAAACAAATATTTGTGCTTTCCGAGGTTGTTGCAGTCCTTGCGTCGCATATAGCGGAACTGTAAAGCAGGTTATTAGTAGTTACAAGAAACCGGAAGTGACAGGCAAAACAAACATTTGTGCTTGCCGAGGCTGTCCCAGTCCTTGCGTCGCATATAGTGGAACTGTGAAGCAGGTTATTAGTAGTTACATGAAACCGGAAGTGACAGGCAAAACAAACATTTGTGGTTCCCGAGGTTTTTCCAGTCCTTGCGTCGCATATAGCGGAACTGTGAAGCAGGTTATTAGTAGTTACATGAAACCGGAAGTGACAGGCAAAACAAACATTTGTGCTTCCCGAGGCTGTTCCAGTCCTTGCGTCGCATATAGCGGAACTGTGAAGCAGGTTATTAGTAGTTACATGAAACCGGAAGCGACAGGCAAAACAAACATTTGTGCTTCCCGAGGCTGTTCCAGTCCTTGCGTCGCATATAGCGGAACTGTGAAGCAGGTTATTAGTAGTTACATGAAACCGGAAGTGACAGGCAAAACAAACATTTGTGCTTTCCGAGGTTGTTCCATTCCTTGCGTCGCATATAGGGGAACTGTGAAGCAGGTTATTAGTAGTTACATGAAACCGGAAGTGACAGGCAAAACAAACATTTGTGCTTCCCGAGGTAATTCCAGTCCTTGCTTCGCATACAGCGGAACTGTGCAGCAGGTTATTAGTAGTTACATGAAACCGGAAGTGACAGGCAAAACAAACATTTGTGCTTCCCGAGGTTGTTCCAGTCCTTGCATCGCATGTAGCGGAAGTGTGAAGCAGGTTATTAGTAGTTACGTGAAACCGGAAGTGACAGGCAAAACAAAGATATTTGCTTCCCGAGGTTGTTCCAGTCCTTGCTTCGCATATAGCGGAACTGTGAAGCAGGTTATTAGTAGTTACATGAAACCGGAAACAAACATTTGTGCTTCCCGAGGTTGTTCCAGTCATTGCTTCGCATATAGCGGAACTGTGAAGCAGGCTATTAGTAGTTACTCGATTCGGCCAGTGTGTGAGACCGTCCTAAACAAGGAGGAAACGAGTGTGGATGTTATGCGAGAGCCTGTTTGGGGAAGTGTCGAAGAGCCTGTTGTTTGACGAAAGCCACTTTCAACCCCTTTTGACTCAGTGCTAATCCTGTGCATATGTGTCTTTGTATTTGTTAGCAAAACCGTGTTTCATAAAGGTTGTATTTGTTCCCTTCCTAAGCGAAGTTACATGATTTGTGCGTTATAATAAGGGAGGCTGTTAAAATTCTAGTGCGGGAAGTCATGATTGGCGTGGCTAAAGTCAACAAAAAACAATATAATAAAAGGTATTGTCAACAAATATTTTCTGTAAAGTTTTTCCGCAAAGGGTTACACAATACAATGTTTGCATTTCTACGAGTTTCCGATTTTGAATAATTTTTTTGAGGGTAGAGGTTTCGTATTTTATTTATCAAGTACTTTAAAACAAACATGGGAAATATCAAACGATGGGGTTTCAAAACCAATGCATATATTGTTATTTCGACGTTGCCATTCGTTGAGGATTAATTATAAAAATGAGCTTTGAAGTTTGTTACTTTTTACGCAAACGTATAAACGAGCAAAATCGATTCAATTAGCCAGGGATCTGGCTTTACTTTCAGCATAAAAGGCCGTTTTGTGATAGAAAGCCGTGTTGTAATAATGGAACTTAGTTTGCTAATACTTTCATGTTTTAATTAGCTTCTAACTTGTTTTTATTTACATTCTGCAATACTCAGGTAAATAAAGGGAATTAGAACATATTGTACTTCTTCGAGGGTGTACATTGATTATAGTCTTCCCATTTCTTTAAATTCTGTATGTACTCGTATTTCTCCCTTGGGACGTTGTTTTTCCTATTTCAAATACGTTCTCATGCAGAGTGATAAAAAGACGATGATTATATTATATCTAATATAACTTAATTATTTAATTTATACAACTTACATTAATTTAGCTAAGACAACTTTAATCATGAATTAACTGTTAAAACCTTTTTGCCTTATACAACGTTCTGATAAAACATTACTATAAATGACGCAACTTTTATCATGAAACACTATTATAACTAATATAACGTTTATCATTACACATTACTGAAAATAATGTTAAGCATATCATGAATCATTATTGCAATGAATACAACTTTTATCATTACATATTACTGGAACTAATGCTAAGTTTATCATGTATAATTATTGTAACTAATACAACTTTTATCATTACATATTACTGGAACTAATGCTAAGTTTATCATGTATAATTATTGTAACTAATACAACTTTTATCATTACACATTACGGAAACTAATGCTAAGCATATCATGAATCATTATTGCAATGAATACAACTTTTATCATTACATATTACTGGAACTAATGCTAAGTTTATCATGAATAATTATTGTAACGAATACAACTTTTATCATTACATATTACTGAAACTAATGCTAAGTTTATCATGAATAATTATTTTAACTAATAAAACTTTTATCATTATTGTAACTAATACAACTTGTATTATTACATAATTTTGAAACATATACAAAATGTATCATGAATCATTATTGTAACTAATACAACTTTTATCATTACATATTACTGGAACTAATGCTATGTTTATCATGTATAATTATTGTAACTAATACAACTTTTATCATTACATATTACTGAAACTAATGCTAAGCATATAATGAATAATGTAACGAATACAACTTTTATCATTACATATTACTGAAACTAATGCTAAGCATATCATGAATAATTATTGCAATGAATACAACTTATATCATTACATATTACTTAAACTTACAAAGTTTACCATGAAACATTATTTTCACTAATATAACTCTTATCATGAAACATTAATAATCCTAATACAACTTGTGTCATGAAGTATTATAAGTAATAAATTGGAAAATAATTTCATCAACCTCCCGTACCCTCACTACGTATAAGCATACCTAACAGAAACATTTAATTGTTCATTCCTGGTTCCTGCGGTCCTATCTATCATGCCACCCTATCTGCCTTGCTGTTACGGTGAAGAGTACATGTAATGTTATCTGTATTAAATACTTATATATAACACTGTTTTCAGTAAAGTTCAAATAAAAATATCGATTGCACAATTCGTACCTAACGTTTGTTCAAGTTCTTTAGTACGCCATTTCGAATAAATATCCGAGAAAGTTATATTTCTTCGGAATTTGTTATTTACCTGAAAAAACTACATTAATTTTTATAGAAATTTAATCCTTTTAAATAATTGTTTCATTCACTTTTGAGTAGTAAATTTGAAAGCTAGTCAACTTAACAATTTCGAAAAATAGTTTACGAGAGTTTTGGTAAATGGTGTGAAAGAGTTTAGGTGAATTGCAAGTAGTGGTCCCTGCCTAGGATGTCGTCGTAGAATAAATCTTATTGTTATAGAGCGTGTTAACCTGTACGTAGCGGACTCGATTTCTCCACTCTGCAGAGAAAACAAGTGTATCCTTAATAATGTAGTGACGGCCGATACAGCCAAGCACGATATACAGACCGTAACAGCACATGGTACTTTCCACGTCTGTTAACTTAAGACGACGGTATGGAGAGATTTATTGAACACACAGTATAACTAATACATTTAGCATTCGTGACGCACTCAAGTTATCAGTTATTGCGTCCTGTCCCGCAAACAATAAGTGCCTATATTCAAGAGTTGGAACACGTGTCCCATCGGCTCTAGCATCGGACTTGATGGCAACATATAAAAACTGGTGAAGCATTATGAGTGCAAAACGCTTTGCTTTTCTCGTATCTGTTTCTGACACGGCAAAATGATGCGCGGTTTAGGGACAGCATAGTGCTGTCTCGTTGACCGTATAAATGCGAACAAGCAATATCCATAAGTCTGGAAAACATACAAACCGTCATGACGTTTCCAAGGAACTGGTTTTATGGGTTCACCACGCCGTTATAAGGGCGGGGGTGTGTTTTATTCAACAGCAGGTCACGTTTTATTGCCTACCAAGATGAATGTTTTCCACCCCTTGCAGGATCGTACATACACACAAACACACATGCCAGTCATTGTAGGTCTACCCGAAATTCTGCTTAGCGGATATTAATACGGGATCATTAGTGTTTGTTTAGGGCTCCTTGGGATGTGATACCCTTTGATTAAAATTGTGCGCGCGCGCGTATGACGTAATTGAATCTTTTACATATGTACTCATTGATATTGACATTTGTTTCACTATTTCGGACCTTATACGTTTACCTTAAACCCTATATTTCTCCTGGTTTACACAGTGATGCATGCGGGAGGTTTTCTTTTATTTCTAAATTATTTCTATTTGCATGTTTCTATAGCACATTTGAATCTCGTAAAAATCCCATTAGTGCTCAAAATGTACCCTTGTACTTTGTGACAAATATTAACGAAAAGAATATTACCCTTTAAGATTCTAGTTATCCACCTGGCTGTATTTAAATACAACCACAAGCTTAGAGCTTGACACGATTGTTGCTGTTTGAATCTGTTTCATTCTCGATAATCGATTATGTAAACACTTCTTTAATAAACCCCAACCTATTGGCTCATTGCCAACTACAAAATAAACATTTGTACGCTTGTACATATGTAATTAGTTGCCTACGGTAGCACTTACTTTTTGTTTAATTCAGGATTTCGAGGATGTGTCAGATTGTCAACTCAGACCGTAACTGACCTCTTGGTTTCTTGAACGTTATTGTAATTTTAGTAAACTATAGTGATTTTAAAAGCGTTTTGGAAGTAAATATATGAAAAATACATATAATTAAGTGTAGTGAATTGGTTTTGAATATATAACCCATAGTTGGATGTAACGTGAGGTGTTTGTACTGTCAATAATATTCAGTTTGTGTTGGATTTGTACGTTTGATGATAGGTTTGTGTTGTTGTGGTTGTGAGTGCAATAATTTGTTAGGGTTTAATCATGCTCTGGCAACACCTAATCAAACTTTGCCGAGCACCTCACAAACTACAGCATATGCATACATGTTGAAGTTTATCAGTAAACTAGTGGCCCAAGTTGTCGACGCAAACAGGTCATGTAAACAGCCGGGTCCATTTATAAGTTTAATACGAGCTCTCCTGTTTGCTTCCCAATAAGTTTATCTTCTACAACTTCCTATTTTCTAATTGTTTAATATCCTAATTGCATTGTTTAATATTCTAAAATCTTTAAGTTCATTATATTTTACTAGTCTGAACATTTTATTCAAATGTTCATTGTATCTGGAGAGACACGTTAACGTTTAATGCGGTAAAGTGATCTTGAGCTTAGTTGGCCTTCGACTCAGTTAAGCTCATCTTAGTCTCCATCATGAGCAATCTTCACATACTGGCTGACGGTGGCGACAAGCTGTGTCGTGTGCTTAAATACGCGTGCGCCTGCGTAGTCAAAGAAGATGGCGTGCAGAGTGTGACGTCGTTCGTTAGAAATATGATCTTGTAGCATTGTCAAATATGGATTTTAGATTGATTTTTTCACATCAACTAACATTGTATTCGATTCACGGATCCGCAGTTAATATTGACGTTTAATTGCATACATGGTTCCTTGTATATGCACGTGTGAGTCTGCAATGTATATATACATGTTCGGCCATGTTTACTAGTAAATTTCTTGTTAAGCAGACTATATAGATATAGATCTATGGTTATATTTTCAGATATAGAATACTTACTTAAAGTAGTTTTAAAATACCCCCAATACATTAATGGAGATTACTAAAGTGTTAATATATTACTGTTTTACCCTAATAAATATTGTAGCTTATTTTTTAAAAACAACACATTTTTATAAAGCAAGTTTTAAACAATTTTAAATACTGAAAGTTTGTTTTTAATATAACTAATTTCTGCTCTATACATAGTTTGAAATATTATTTTGTAAGAATTAGTTTTATCAATTTTGTTTTTATTGTAAATTTTTAAAAAAATATTTTTGCAAATTGTTTCCTTTCAGATTAACATAAGTTTTTAGTCGTGTATTTTTTCTGTTTTTTGCTAAAAACAATATAAATTGTGGCCAGAGGAAATTTGGACATAGTATAAGTACGTAAACGCTATCTTGTCCTGGGAGAGAGAGGTAAGGGAACGGGATTTCCCTGCATACCTTGAAAGAAATTCGACCGGTTTACCTACGTGAATGAAGGATCAATGAGTGACGGCCGTACGCCAAGCTGGGAAACACTTTGACAGGATGAAACAAAGTAGAACACAAGTGCTGGAGTAAAATACGTGAGAGATGTGGGTAGCAATAGAAGACAAGGGTGCTTGTTGTGTGATGCATAACTAAGAAGTGAAGTTTTGATGAATTGAGGTGTAGCTGTAAGGAGTTTTTAACTTGGGGACAAACGCTATGGAGGATCCAGAAGGATTTTAGAACAGGGTTATAATATGACAGGAGATCTTGCTGGTTCTCTGAGTTCCTGGAGGTTAGAGGAAAGTGATGTCTGCTATGAGGAGCAGACTGTCGGGGAGAGATTGGAAGAAGCACTCCCCAGCGGTGCGAGGTTTAATGATTTTCATCCTACATGGTAATGTAAAGAGGAACGAAGGAGATTAGGAAATTATCTTTGCTTTATTGCTTGCAACGAATCCAGACGTTTCATGGTGTTTTACAGACAGAAGCTCCGTTTGTGAAGAAAGGACGCAGGGGAATGCCAGAAAATAAGATATTTTATGGGAAAGGTAATTAGAACGGTTTGGAATAGATGGTCCTAGCGTTTATAAAGATGGGGGATGCTTGGAGAACTTCTATAATATAATGGTTGTTTTTATTTAGAAAATGGAATCCCTTGTTGCAGTATTCAACTTGAGTATAACCACATTGTATTTTATTGGGATGGTTAACAAACACCCGATACCACAAAACAGTACCTAAATTAAATAGTTATATGACGAATAACCAATTGACAAAGTTATCTAGAATAAACTTGTGTATACATTTCGACGACCGTGTCATCAACAGAGTGTGTATAGCTAAAAGAAGCTACTAAACCAAATTGCAAAGTACTCTCGATATATATATATATATATATATATATATATATATATATATATATATATATATATATATATATATATATATATATATATATATATATATATATATATATACATACACACACTCTGGATATTAACTATTCATATTATGTTTCGTGAAGAATTACGCATTATCACAAACACACACACACTTTTTAATGTACTTAAACTGAATGAATCTTACTTGGTGTATTTGCGATGGTGTATTTGCGAGGATAATTTCAAGAGCATATTAATTACCGTCATTTTCGATCTTTCTAGAGGACTGACGGTTCTTCTCCCTTGCAGGCGTTGTGGACATTCCATTGTCACGTGGTATAACGAGTGAGGGTAAATCCGTACCAGTGAAAATCGGTCTCACTCTATAGTTCGCCGTAACAATGAATACTGGCTACTTGTTACCTGCCCCATGAGTGACACTACAATCAGCGATGCGCAGTTTTTCAGTTGTTTACTTTGTATTAAATGTTTATAATATAATAAATTAATAAAGCAATTCCCATCACACTTTATCCAGGTTTTGGACTGGCTAAATGTTAAAAGTTATCTTTGTCATTTAGGCGTGTTTAAAATCAGCTTAAAGCATCGTCAATTTTTAAACATTTTTCATTTTATTTATTTATTTCTTTTAATTTTTGGTTTTGGTTTTGAGTTCAACAAACTACTCTAGTTTTTGGAGGTATGAGATAATTTTTATACAAGCCATGATGTCACCATCTTCTTCATACTTTTCTACTGTTTTTTTTCAGTCTTTTGTCAAATTTCATGTTCTTTGTTTTCCTTCGTTTGCCTTCCATGTGCAACTCCAACCTCATCAATGCACACGCTGAATTTTCCACTTCTTTTTTCATGCAGTCGATCACATCTTTGATTTTTGGATTTGGTTTCCCAAGAACGTTATTAACCTTGTTGTGCCAGCCTTCAACGGCGTTGATAGTTCGATGGCACCTCTTGTAGCAGCTCCAAAAATCGATCGGAATTTCAGAATTTTCCAACCATCTTTCAACAAAGTAGTCAAAGAATTCAGCAAGTTTGCTTACATAAGGTGCTCCAGAGTGTATCTCGAGCCAGCCGTCCACGACATCTTTAGGTCGAAGGAAAGCAAGTGCAGCGCACATTCGAACTCGCATCTGTACTTCCTCATTTTCCCTGTACTCAAGTACAAGTCCCAAATCTTGAATTTTCCTTCAGACATTTTTTCATATGGAAATGGCATCCGTGGATTATAACCGATGGAAACACATCTTGGAGCGTAGAAATCGCCGCAGTTTCGAAATCAACGGTGACATTTCTTGGTTTCCACTCTGGAATAATTTCAAGTACTTTCTTGAACAGACGGACGTAAGTATCTTTTTTTTCGTGTTAGTTAAAAGAGCGAACACAACTGGATAAATATTTGTTTCACCAGTCGAACTTCCAAAGTCTGCGTGTATTGAATATATCTGTGTAAACTGCTTACTAAAGCTTTTAAATGTTCCATCCGTAAAAAAGTCTTGTTTCATCTTCAGAACTTCTCTTCCTGATTTTGCACAAAACATTATGATCCTATCCCCTGTGTTATCATCGCTGAGAAGAAATGAGGTACCGTCACCCATAGTTAGTTGTTCTGCCTGAAGATCAACTTCTTTACATGCTTTTGGTTCTGTCTGCTTTCCTTGTGAACTGGCGCGATGGTTGTACAATGTCCTTTTAGCTGATTGCTGTTCCGGCATTTCCGTAACAAAATCATAACCTCGATTATGCAGATTACCTAACTCCTCAGTATATATTGTAGTGATCGGAGTATCTTCCTCTCGCTCTCTCTTCTTCGCTCAGGCTAGAGTCCTCTGTACTTCTAGGCGGCTATCAGTTCCACACTGATGTTCGTTTGAAGCAAGTATGTTGGAGTCTTTGGTCTTAAGTATACCCATACGAATACCCTTCAAAGTGAGCACATGGTTTACCGTGGCTGGTCGTTGTCACTTCCATACCGAACAAGTAATATATACACAGAAAGAGCTCACGAACTAAACACTAGTGAAGTTAGAACAGCAATAAGGGTGGTAGAGAGAAAGCTGTTAGGGGTTGACTAGGAGGAATTCCCAAAGCATTGTTCAAAGGGCATTGGCTCGGGGAGGTGGGGCCAGGTACTAGTAGGTATTCCCAAAATAACTTGCCCTGGCTGTTCTCAGAAATTCCGCAGTGGGACCGATTTTCAGTGGTACGGATTTACAGGACACCGGTATAACGGTACTGTTCTATTTTCGGTTTTATTTCACTGTGTGTTATATGTATATATATAATTTATCTTTTTTATTTGTTCTTGTTTGTTTATTATATTATTTCTGTTTATAAATTTGTAGTTGTTCCCAGATTGTGTATATATATATATATATATATATATATATATATATATAAATATAAAATACGTTTTCTTGTTTAATAATTTAAAAACAACACAGGTTATTCAAATACAACAATATTTATTATTTTATATCCAAAGCTTTTCGTTGGCAAACAGTACCAACATCATCAGGAATGAAAATTTTCATTCCTGATGATGTTGGTACTGTTTGCCAACGAAAAGCTTTGGATATAAAATAATAAATATTCTTGTATTTGAATAACCTGTGTTGTTTTTAAAATAATATATATATATATATATATATATATATATATATATATATATATATATATAGAGAGAGAGAGAGAGAGAGAGATCATTATCTGTCTAATCGTTGCATACTTTTCAGTATAAACGTGTATTGTTAGATCCAAAAACGTTGGGTAATGGAAGTAACAGCGGCCGATCGCACATCTGTAGCCTTCAATATTTGCTTCGAACTGGGAATATCGCTGAGCCGGATATCGGCTTTTATTACGCGGGCTAACGTACGCGAAATTGTTTCATAGTGGCTAATTAATTCCGTGGCTTATCTCTTCTATCGAACCTTCAGCAAACGTTCGTTCTCTGATTTATGCCACCGTTATTTTAGAAAAAAATATTTGCGTCAGAATATACAAGAAACGCTATTTTATATTTATACCACCTGACTCGGTGAACCTCGTTTTAAATTTAGTATATTTGAAAGAAACATTTTGTTAAACTATCTACTATAATTAAATATTTATTGAAAATTAAAATTAAATATATTAATCTGTTTACTTCTCTACGTTGCAGAATCTCGTAATATACATGCACTACATTTTTCGTTTGTTATCATACGCGAGCACAAATAAAGTGAATCGTTTCCGACTCGTAAACATTCCATATACAACTGGCCATGGGAAAAACATGCACTATCTAAATTAAGGCCACAAACACTCAAACATTAACCTTGTGGTTTATAAATCGTCATTGCGAATGCATGACGAACCGGAAATTGAATTCGTTTAAATTCAAAGGAAATAAATGTTGGGATCATCAGAAACATAGGAATGAGATCTTCTTCAACTTTGAATTTCTCTTTAAATATTGTCGCGTGAATCACGTTCATCATAAGCGTTTCATCATTAAACGTGATCCATTGCATAATTGTGGTTGGTTTAGATTTCTAAGCCGGTGAGTACTGAGCCAACTTTCAGTTGTAAATTGTGCTGTGGTAAGCCAGGTACATCTAATGAGTTTAAACATTTAGTGGGATAGTTTGAATGCAATGGTTCAGGTGGCGAGTCAGTAATGGTTATTCCATTAAGGCAACGCAATGCAAGCGTTTCTCCAGCAAACTTCAATGCGCCACAATGCTCGCAAACAACATTCATTTCACCAATTGCCAACGGAAGGATGCGAGCTATAATCGATTATGTAATTGTATAAATATACTGCTCGATTTAAATGAACACCTGAAGCATTTCTTCTTGCGATTCGAAGATGATTTCCTTGTTGATCTGTGAGATTATGTCGATGATTTCTCATTTCCGTGTCAGGTTCTGCCTCTCTTTACTCTTGCGTTATATAAGAAGACATTCTGGCTTCACTAACGCGGCCTTCTTCTCTTGCTTATTCTCGTTCTTCTTTATTTGATTCATTCGCAACCTACGAAGTCTAATTGCTTTGCGGCTATGCTTTGAAAGATTAATATCATCTTCTCCGCGCCATTTTTAATGCTAATACTCGCACAAAACTAATATATCTACCATTAACCCAACATCATTGAAATCTATTTAACAGTTGTCATTTGTTCTCTATATTTTTATTTACATTTTAATTCTACTAAATTAGTACAATGTTCTGTAATTGTCAATGATAACTTTTTTGTTAAATTATGAAAATTGAGTGATTATTTAAAATATCCGAAATATTTTTGAAAAAAACTGTACTCAAATCAATGACAATATCTTGTTATTTATAATTCTGATAACAGCTGTTTAGTTGGTATAACATTGGAACATCAGCAGAAAACATATTATTGTATATATTATTGAAACCTAATATTATTTTTGAACTCAGCATACCCAAAAATCCCCAGTATCGGACTAATGACAAACTAACCATGGGTCCTCATATAAAGAAATGTAAGGGGTTCAAATCGGGGAATCTCTTAAAGGAAAACCATTCCATTTTTATTGACTTTATATACATTATTTTTTTAAGAATAAAATTCTTTATTTATATTATTGATAATTTTCTTTGTTTGTATGCAATTTAACGGAGTTATTGCAGGCCAAAGGCAAAAAAGCGTTTTTGACCCTAACCCTTTTTGCTTTACCCCAATTTTCTTCTACACTATTGGAGATAGGGTTCTGGGACAGGTCTTATAAGATTTGTTAACTCATTTTCCATAAAAGTTATCTAAACAACAAACTCAATTAAGCTCTAAAAATTCATTGTAAGCTAATTTCACTGAGGGACCTGAATTTCAGGTGGAATATTTGACTCTGTATAACTCGCCAACAAAGTATTTCCGGACCCATGTTTATATGAACTTTTTACATTATTTTGGTGAGAGGAATAAGCTTGTGCAGTATGGCAGATTCCTCCTGAAACACCCTGTATACATATATATATATATATATATATATATATATATATATATATATATATATATATATATATATATATATATACCACGCATGCTCACGCACACACAAATAGGCCTATATCCCTGTCACATATGTCCTTTTCAGGTCAGTAGTTTTCGAGATAGAAATGGTGTAACTAACATGTTTTTTTTGTTTTATATATAAAGATATATATATATATATATATATATATATATATATATATATATATATGTATGTATGTATATATAATTAATAAATTAAAAATATTTCAAAAACAAGAATACTTTTAATGAATATATTTATTCAAAGCCTTTCGCCGATAAAATAGTACCAGCATCTTCAGGAAAATAATTATCTAATAAAATATTTTTACAAAATTAAATCATATGTGCTACAAACGACCGTATGTTTATAAGTATTGCACTTTATGTAATTTTTTCTATAACATCAATGACCTTATAAATAGTTTGGTGCCTTGAATTTGTTCATCAATTAATTTGTCTTTAACTTTATGCTTATAAATTTCCAATGTTTCAAATACATTCATTTTTAATCCTAATTTAATTCTTTTATTAATTTCATATTTTTTATTTCCGGAAATTCGTGTCCATTATTAATATATTGCGTAGCTAAATTTGATTTGTATATGTTTGGTTTATTTATAAGGTCATTGATGTATTAGAAAAAATTACATAAACTGCAATACTTATAAACATATGGTCGTTTGTAGCACATATGATTTAATTTTGTAAAAATATTTTATTGGATAATTATTTTCCTGAAGATGCTGGTACTATTTTATCGGCGAAATGCTTTGAATAAATATATTCATTAAAAGTATTCTTGTTTTTGAAATATTTTATATTTATTAACTATATTACAAGAAAACATATCACCATATTTAATATATATATATATATATATATATATATATATATATATATATATATATATATCGCAATATGTTTTCTTGTGTATTAATAAAGAACAAAAGTCAAAATACAAATACAAGAATTATATTTGAATTTACAATTCAAGGCTTCAATTGTTTAATATTCCTGATGATGTTGGTACTGTTAGCCAACGAAAAGCTTTGAATTGTAAATTCAAATATAATTCTTGTATTTGTATTTTGACTTTTGTTCTTTATATATACATATATATATATATATATATATATATATATATATATATATATATATATATATATATATATATAAACAATTCAATAATATTTATATCTCCGAGTATATTATACATATATATGACATGTATTTATTATTTTTGTATAGTATCCACTATTATACATATTCTTTTTAATATAGATCTAATAGTAATAGTTCAGTTGTTTATGTCACATTTTACTTATTGTTTATTTAAATATCTTAGCTTGATTCAAGAAACAAATGTTCTTTAATGTATTTCGGGATTTCGAAAACACCCTGATGAGTTGTTATTCGCGTAATTAGACACGCTGTCGTTAAGTGCACAAACGAAGCTATTTTACAGTTGACGCGTTTCGGATGTATCTCATCCATCAGGACTGTCTGTGTACTAGCTTGACAGATGGAGGGCATCCAGACGTGTCACATGCAAAGGAATAATCTCTAGCAAAAGCAGGAGATTACCGTGCTCACGTATGTGCAGATCCTTGCTGAAACATTTATAACTGAAATACACGGCATCGGAATAGCATGGCCTAGACGGTTAAGGGTGTTCATTATGAGCTAGTTTTACGTGTTCCTAAACCTGATTATTGTTTAAGGTAAAATATTCACACACACGCACGCGCCCACCCCACACACACTCACACATATAACACACACACATACTATATGTATGTTATATGTGGTGTGTGTGTGTGTGTGTGTGTGTGTGTGTGTGTCTGTGTGTGTGTGTGCGTGCGTGCGTGTGTACGGCTGAAGAGCGAACGGATGTACTGAACGGTCGTGTAGAAAGAACGGATGTATTCCGGATAGTAACTATTTACCATATATAAGTAAATATATATATATATATACACGATTTATATTGATTTTAATGCTTGTAGATAAATGAGACACCTCTATTCACTCTGGTATACATTGCGCCCTTCTAAATCATTATTTTCAGTACCAGGGGAGCATGTTGTCGTTAGGGTAGGATACCCAACTCTTCTTACAAGAGGTTGTAATGGGAGCCAAGACTGATTGACTCTGATTGAGATTAGGTGTGCTTCAGATATTTGATCCTGCACTCGTGACGCAATGTTCCTTCTCTATATAATATTTAAGGGGTTTATGCCTATAACGAATTTCATAATCCTTTGGCTGATCACCGTTACCAATTCTTTTCCGATCGCCTTTGGCCGATAGTTTAGCATAACTGCATATGCGAAACCAATTAAAAAAAATATATAATATAATCTCTTTAATACGAAATGTTTTCGTTACTTTTCATTTAAAACCTGTACTTTTTAGTATCACTAATTGTCCAATGAAATAGAAGTATTTTTAAATATGTTATATACAGAACGATGAATAGTTGTATATGTTTGTTCCAGACCCATTTTACCGGTTATTTGTTACTTACAACTGTTACAGGCCTATTGTGCTTGTATTGTCTTGTAATTTTGTTTTATTTCTGTTTTAATAAAAAGTAACGTATTTGATTTGTCGTAACTAATGTACGACGTTTCACTGAAAAATTACTGGAGAATGGTTCAAACCACCGGAGAAAGTAACCACCTTGAAAAGAACTCTGTAATACAAACTGCATCGTAGCTGTAGTATCAGAAGCATGTTCTTACATTCTCAATGGCCGCGCAGGAATATTATATTCTTGCCTAATCGACCCCGCACATGACATTCCCTCCCCTAAATACGACTACAATGAATTGATGTACTGTCCTTATCGTACGAAACATGACTGTCATCAGAGTTTTATATAATCCAATCGTGAAGGGCGGATTGTAGGGCAAGGGTTAAAATACACGCGTCATATGGCGTTGCCTCCGGCGGCCCCTCCCTCGGTCCCCGTTGCGTTTTCAGGAAAAATCCATACACGAAATAACCTTAGTCACGGCCATGCGGCCGAGCATCGCTATAAAGTTGTGCGATATTATTTATTTACTTGTATTGAATGGAGAATCGTGGTGTTAGCAAATATGCGTCGTTGTTTTATACGCATTACCTAATCAACATCTTAAACGTAAAAACTATATTTGTTTAATTAATTCGTCGCCGTGATCCAACCAATCCATGTCCTTGGGACCTTAGCATTATTGGATGCTTGTAGTCTCTTCCTGAAAGACCTGTCTAACTGTAATATCGTTCAAATGAAGTTGTTTGGTTAGACATTTCTTTACATGTCTGTGTAAGAAATATTTCAACACTCTTATCCAAAAACTTTACCTGTTACTAAATATTCTTCAGATCCTAATTTTATACGAAGAGAAAAGAACCCCAATACCACAAAAATAATCTAAAAATAACAAATAAGACAAGTTACTTAAGATTAAACCCTTATGTACATTTCGATGACCATGTCATCATCATCAGAGGGTCTAGTTACAAAACACAATCTAGCACACAAGAAGTTACAAACTAGAATGATACCAATCGTTCTCCGCGGTCGCTATATATAGGCGTGAGGTAAGCTCCGCCCCCTCTCCGCCCTCGACCGACAAATAACGATCGGCCATCAGGAACCAAATAGGTTATGTCAAAAATTACATTATAATAATACATATGTAATAAAAACTACAGCAATAACAATTAATAAACTAAAAGTAATTAGATTAAAACATCGTAATTTGAAGAAAGCTATTTAAGTAAAGTATATAATGGTGAGTAAGGAATAGGTCCTTTATCTGCATTCATTAATTTACAATTTGATTTGACTATAAAAACACTTTCATAACTATTAAGTAACTTTTTTGAGTTTATACATTTAGCTAAAGTAACATTTTTATCTAAATCATGCTGATTACTAAGGACATGTTCTGCTACACTTGATTTTTCAGGTCTTTCATATTTAATATGGGCAAGATGTTCTTTAAATCTGGTTAAAATTTTTCTTTTAGTTTGACCTATATACATCTCGTTACAAGTACTACAAATTATCTTATAAATACCTGATTTTTCCAACATTGGAATTTTATCTTTCGGGTTACACAATAAATGCTTGAGTTTATTTTGAGTTTTATAGGCTATCTTAACATTTACCTTTTTAAAAATAGAGTCTAACCCTTTTGTTAAAATATTATCGAAAGGTAAACTAATAAAAGTACATTTTTTAACTTCTTTTTGAAGTTAACTCTTCAAAAAGAAGTTAAAAAATGTACTTTTATTAGTTTACCTTTCGATAATATTTTAACAAAAGGGTTAGACTCTATTTTTAAAAAGGTAAATGTTAAGATAGCCTATAAAACTCAAAATAAACTCAAGCATTTATTGTGTAACCCGAAAGATTAAATTCCAATGTTGGAAAAATCAGGTATTTATAAGATAATTTGTAGTACTTGTAACGAGATGTATATAGGTCAAACTAAAAGAAAAATTTTAACCAGATTTAAAGAACATCTTGCCCATATTAAATATGAAAGACCTGAAAAATCAAGTGTAGCAGAACATGTCCTTAGTAATCAGCATGATTTAGATAAAAATGTTACTTTAGCTAAATGTATAAACTCAAAAAAGTTACTTAATAGTTATGAAAGTGTTTTTATAGTCAAATCAAATTGTAAATTAATGAATGCAGATAAAGGACCTATTCCTTACTCACCATTATATACTTTACTTAAATAGCTTTCTTCAAATTACGATGTTTTAATCTAATTACTTTTAGTTTATTAATTGTTATTGCTGTAGTTTTTATTACATATGTATTATTATAATGTAATTTTTGACATAACCTATTTGGTTCCTGATGGCCGATCGTTATTTGTCGGTCGAGGGCGGAGAGGGGGCGGAGCTTACCTCACGCCTATATATAGCGACCGCGGAGAACGATTGGTATCATTCTAGTTTGTAACTTCTTGTGTGCTAGATTGTGTTTTGTAACTAGACCCTCTGATGATGATGACATGGTCATCGAAATGTACATAAGGGTTTAATCTTAAGTAACTTGTCTTATTTGTTATTTTTAGATTATTTTTGTGGTATTGGGGTTCTTTTCAATATTTTTATTGTAATATATTGTACCACTGTGCTCTTGATATTGTGTATTATACGAAGAGCTTTAGAAATTTATCCTGTGAATATCTGTGGCTTTATGTTGTGTGTTTATCTTATTTCCTTTATCCTAAGTAGTTTGTTCTGTGTTCTGTATTATGTTTTATGGTTTAAATTGTGAGTTATATGACGTGTTTTTATATTATTCCCTTTATCCTCAGTGGTTTGTCCTTAGAGTTTTAAGTTTTTTGGTTCATTCTTTGAGTTTTATCTTGTGTTTTCATCTTGTTTTGTCTATCTTGAGGGGTTTGTCCTGAGAGCTTTATGTTGTTTGGTTTATTTTGTAAGGTTTATGTTGTTTGTTTTACTGTGAACTTTATATTATATGGTTTATTCTGTGAACTTTATGTTGTTTTTTATTCTTGTATCCTTTATCCCAAGTGGTGTGACCTGAGAACTTTATGCTGTTTGTTGTATTCTGTGAGCTTTATGTGGTATGTTTATTCTTTGAGCTTTATGTTGTGTTTTTATCTAGTGTTCTTTATCCTGAGTGGTTTGTCCTGAGACTTTTATGTTGTTTGGTTTACTCTATGAGCTTTATGTTTTATGGTTTATTATGTGAGTATTATCCTGTGTTTTTATCTTGTTCTTTTTATCCTAAGTGGTTTGTCTGGAGAGCATTATTTTCTTTTCTTTATTCTTTTAGCTTCATGAATTAATTTTTTTTCCGTTTCCTTTATCCTGAGAGGTTTGTACTAAGAGCTTATGTTTATGGTTTATTCTGTGGGTTGTATGTTGTTTTTTAATATTGGCTTCTTGGCACCATTATCATGAGTGTGAAGATAATGAAGAACGCCATTATCCTGGCTTTATTCTGTGAATTCTATGTTGCGTTTTCATCTGGTTTTCTTTCTCCTGAGTGGTTTGTCCTGAGAGCTTTATGTTGTTTGTGATTTATTCTGTGAGCTTTATGTTCAATGGTTTATTATGTAAGCTCTATGTTGTATGGTATATTCTGTGAGTTTGATGTTGTTGTTTTGTCATGTTGCCTTTATCCTGAGTGGTTTGTCCTGAGATTTTGTGTTGTATGGTTTATTCTGAGAGCTTTATGTTTTATGGTTTATTCTGTGAGCTTTATGTTGTTTGGTTTTTTCTGTGAGTTTTATGTTGTATTTTCATCTTGTTTTCTTTATCCTGAGTGGTTTGTCTTGAAAGCTTTATGTTGTTTTGTTTATTCTGTGAGGTTTATGTTGTATGATATATTCTGTACCTTTATGTAGAGTGTGTTATCTTGTTTCAATTACACTGAGTGGTTTGTCCTGAGATCTTTATGTTGTATGGTTTATTATGTGAGTTTTATGTTGTGTTTTTATCTATTTTGCTTTAACGTGAGGGGTTTGTCTTGAGACTTTTATGTTGTGTGGTTTATTCTGTGAGCTTTATGTTGTGTTTTTATTTTGTTTCCTTTATCCTGAGTGGTCTGTCCTGAGGGCTTTATGTATTATGGTTTATTCTGTGAGTTTTAAATTGTGTTTTTTACTGGTTTCCCTTATCCTGAGTGGTTTGTCCTGTGAGCTTTATGTTGTTTGGTTTATTCTTTGAGCTTTACCAGGTTTGGGTAATTTTGAGAGTTATCTATCATGTGTGTCTACCCTGTGAGCTCTGTCACATATGATTTATACGTGTGTTTTATCTTGTGTGTTTTTACCGTGCGAGATTTGGCCTGTAAGACCTTTGAATGGGTTGGGATCACGTTTTAAAACTATCTTCCCTCGTCTTCGTTTCCTGCACATTTCGTACCTGGAAGAAAAATAAAAATCGAAAATGGAATATTATTTTTAATTGACTGTGCATTTCGCTTTATGTAAAAATATGAATGATATTTGTCAGATGCTCTTTTGAAACTTTATACTTTTCCGATAGCTGGCCTTACGAGAAATATTTACATTTTACAGTAATATTGTTTTCACGTTCTGTATGATTTATCTTTAAACAAAGAAAATTAAAGATACCCTTCTTTCTATTTTAGTTTCCATACTAGATGGAAAATTCTTTGAAAACCTGCAGACGGCGTAGTCTATTGACTTCTTTGGTTGTTTCACTGGCGCCGCCTGGGAAAAGGGCGAAGAATAACAAGGTTTTGTTTACTAGAAACATTTCTGCTGGCTAGTGCTGCTAGCTTTTGTTTCTACTTCACATGGAGAGCCTTAATGAAGTAATAATTATGGTTCCATTTCTTGCATTAACGTGTAATTCTTTACCTATGTTGTTACAACTAAAGGAATTTGTTGTACAGGTTAAACGTTTGATCACATTTTTTATCCTCTTTGCAGTATTTCCTTGTTATAAATTACGTCATCAAAACTGATACTATGATCTAATTATTATATAGAGGGTTCTATTGTACTATGATGCCAAACGCAGATGACGGTTGCTAATTAAAATCCATCTCAAACGATAATTTTAAAATAAAATATTATTTTCCATTGCATTAAAGTAAATATTTTTAATGAATATAATATTCTATTAACCTCGAATGTATCACGCTCTAGGTTACTTCACTATGGCTCGGTTATTTCTCTTTACAAATACAGCTTCGGCCATAACGGTTATAATATAGTAACGATGAACTATTTCTCCTAGAAACTATAACGATAGGACAAGAATGGGTTTTAATAATTTAGTATTTTTCAATTTCGATATCTTCAGTGACAAAAGTTTATCATTTTTAAAACGTTAGTACACCTGTGTTGTACACAAGTGGAACCTTTTAACCGATGAAAATTAAATAAGTTTATTATTTTTGTTCCTGCAGTTTAGTACGTGCAAAATTATCTCTGTAAACACAGAGGTAATTGTCTGGAAAAGCGTTCCGTTTTCTTAAGTAGTTTAGTATTTTTAAATTTCGAAATCTATATTGACAAAAGTTTACAATTTGTATTTTATTTGAAACTAAGTTGCAAGGGCCAAATTGACCGTTGATAAAACCTGTAATTGTGTTGAACACTGATTTAGGCCTAAGCGCCTAAAAATATAAACTTATTACAATAAAACATAGTAAAAATAGACCAAGTTACCTAAATAAGATAACCTGAATTGTTAAAATATTGAAATTAGGAGAATAACCTGAATAGATAGCCTCGCTATCTAGGAACAGCTGATAGAGTTAAAATAGTCTTACAACAGCCTCTAAAGTTATTAAAGTATATTGGATGTTTCAATACCTGAGAACAAGATTGTTTACAAAATCTTACGACAGAGGTACAACAGTGTTGTAATCAAGAAATTACAGAATAGTAGAATAGTGAATTAAATACGGAAAGGTCCGTAGGAAACTTAAGCTACATAGAATCCAAAAATGTTGATTTTTTTCTATTTTCGTTCGTGAAATCACTACTATTTTCCTACATACAGTGACAAAGTGCTGATCTATAACAGGTTCAACTTATAACTGACTTTCAATTCCAAAATTCTACCATAAATAGTTTACTTGTACAAAGACATATTCATTACTTCTATTATTAAAATTTTCTTCTTTGCATGAATATTTATTGAAGTATTTTATATTGCTTTGTATTTTATTTTATATTTTTTTCAGCTCAGACTGAGTAGTTCCGTTTAATTAGCTCACACTTTCCTTATATATATATATATATATATATATATATATATATATATATATATATATATATAACTTTGTAAAACTGTTTTCTTGTATTCACTTATCACTTTCACTATATGTACTTAAACAAGAATCTTATTTGGTATTTATGCGAATTAACTTTCAAAGATGGATAGTATCTCCATTATCGAGCATTACTGACCGGGGGTTTACTCCGAGTCTACTACATTCCCCCGGTCAGTGATGTTTAAGTACATAAAGTGAAAGTTATATATATATATATATATATATATATATAAACTTTGCAACACTGTTTTCTTGTATTCACTTATCACTTTCACTATATGTACTTCAACAGGAATCTTACTTGGTATTTATGCGAATTAACTTTCAAAGATGGATAGTATCTCCATTATCGAGCATCACTGATCGGGGGTTGACTCGGAGTCTACTACAACCCTCCGGTCAGTGATGTTTAAGTACATATAGTGAAAGTTATATATATATATATATATATATATATATATATATAAACTTTGCAACACTGTTTTCTTGTATTCACTTATCACTTTCACTATATTTACTTCAACAAGAATCTTACTTCGTATTTATGCGAATTAACTTTCAAAGATGGATAGTATCTCCATTATCGAGCATCACTGATCGGGGGTTGACTCGGAGTCTACTACAACCCTCCGGTCAGTGATGTTTAAGTACATATGGTGAAAGTTATATATATATATATATATATATATATATATATATATATATATATATATATATATATATATTGTACAAATTTCCAATCGTTAATAAAATACGTTTTTATTCATCCAATTAAGTTCAAATACATTTTTTAACCGCTAGTGGATGGCAGTTGATGTTGTTACAGTTTTTTCAAATATTTATTTATTAATTTAAATTTTAAAAATCTGATGTCTCGGTCGGATTCGAACTGAATGACTACATGTTTTAGCCAACACTTTGGCTCTTAGCCAACTTTCCCATTGCTAGAAATCCATTACTTAAGATGTATATGAAATTATAAGAGAAAGGTTCCTTGCAATAACGAAGAAATACAAAGAGATGGATAGAATGAGACATTGTAGACATTAGCTTCATAAATTAGAAACGTTAAAAATAAGACGAGTAAAACGTATCTCAGAAAAGTAATAGTCCAACACAATACACTTTGTGAATAGGAAAATTGCAAATTACAAGGATATTCGCTTACTATTTTGGAACTTAATATTGTGATTATGAAATATGTATAGCCCGTACATATTTATAATAATTCTAATTATTTTACAATAGGTAACTACAATGAAATGTTAGTGAACATCAGTAAGAATTGACTTAAAACAGTTTTTTTTTATATTACTTGTTTGTAAATAATATAAAGGTATTAGACTCACCTAGTTTTTTTCTAAAACGACCTTCAGTGTCTGTTTAACACATTGACTGCTAACCCATTTTCCAAAAACTTTCAAACACATTTTTTTATTTGTAGTTTTTGTTCAAATACGGACAAATTATGATAATATTTTGTCTTCTATTGTGTTTTTTTATTAATAACCCTTTACGTGTATTGGCAAGTTTGATAAAACTCTCACGAGCAGCCACCTCATAAACGTTGGAGCCGATGCTTCGAAAGATTTTTATTATTAGGTAGATAACCGTCATCAAGGTGTCTTCAGACTCCATGTTCTTACCGTCTACGAAGAATTGTAAATGAAGGAGTTGTAGCTACACAAACTCACCTTGTAGAGCATGTATAGTATCATATGATCAGGGATCTACCAGAAGAGTACGTCTTCACTGTAGGCGTCATAAAGTGGTGTCTGCACGTTATATATCGATAAATGTTTGAACTCATCTATCAGTAATAACTTTTTAAAACATACATTTTCACCTGTACTAAACTAACCTAACCTAACCTGCTTTAAACTATTGCTTTAAAGTTTATAAAACAAAACAATCAACGTGAACGTATTATTCCATTTGTATGACGGTAGTTTGAGGCTTACAATATCGACGATATTGGTAAACCCTTCCAGGAACTAGTAATAAAGCGGCGCATGCGCCAAGCTGCAGGGCATCGCATGGCATGAATGATTGCGCGAGTTTTTCCCCCCGAAGCATACTAATTACCATTAGAGCGTACCAAATGCCTTTGTGAAATGTTTGCACAAAAGCTATAAAGGCTCGCAACGATTGTTCAGTTTTATGCTGTCGGAGCTTTGTTTCGTTTGGGGAAATGCAATGTTTTACGGTGGAATTCAGTTTCTAACTTTATGCAATCATAATGATACTATCCTTATGGTCAGGAATATTAAAAACTATATTGTACGAGCATTGTTAGCGACCCACTTGTGTTTACTGCGCTACGTAATGTAAATACACTTGGGAAGGTTGTTACAGAATATGCGTTGTTATGTTTCTCCTCAAAAGCATTCATTTAGTAATGCTTAACCTTTTTGTAAACGTTGTTACGCCTGTTATAGTTTGTTATTAGTAAAAACCGTTTCTATCAAATTAGAGACAAATTATTGAAAAAACTCACTGCCCATTCACGTAATTAATTACCAAACGTTTTGACATTCTGGCCATCTTCAGGGGCATTCAAAACATTACGATATATACAAACACTATTACATTAAAATTATACATTTACTTTTAATATAAATCTTAAAAAAAGATATTTACCTTATAGTTAGTGTAGCAATTATTTTACTAACGCCAATGCTCGTACATGAACATTTCAAGTTTATTGCAACTTTACTAAATAACTGCCCTTGAAAATGATTCAAAGGTCGAACGGTTGAGAAATGAATTTTCAACGTTATATATGACTGTAATTTAAACGAAATATTTTCACTGATCTTCAAAAATATTTCTACGAAACTATAGTTATTGCCTTATTTTCACTGCAGATTTATAGACTCAGCTGGGCTGAGTTTCCATAAAAAGAAGGTTTCCGAAGACACGTAGCCCTACTATACTTAAAGACAATTAGGAGTATCTTTGTATGGCCAACGGTTCGAAGGATGTCCCTGAAAATTGATAAGCCTATTAGCGATTTCCAGGGCCAAGTCGATCGCGCTAGATCTCATGGTTGAAGAAAATACCTGATTGGAGGAATTTAATAAGAACGACGGTGTATGGAAGTTGCTTAACGGAGGCAGTTGTAAAATTTCACGGACGGCTGGATACATTCTGTCCGCGCAGGTTCTTTGTATTAGAGGCAGCTAAATATATGTTATCAATTTTGTTTCATTGTTACATAGGAGGTATGGGATAGAACTTTGTGTATACAACTTACATTACATTCCTTGCTCTGTGTACAAGTTTTACTTGTCTATATTTTATTCTTCTGCCAAATGGAAGAAATTCAAAAAAAGGTTGTCTTCTGAGACAAATCACATTGGACAACAAAATTTTGGGTTTTGTTTGTTACCAGAACAAAAATGGCTGAATAGTATGAAAACTGATTCATTCTATCGGGTATAGTTTTTTTGTAATAAACAACTATTTAAAAAAAAAATTACTGTGGTGTTACTATATGATCCATTTCTACATACCTTAAATTTGCTTCGTTTTGATTTTCTGGTGTATTCTGCTGTAGGTCATCAGTCTCTATGTGCCAGCAGTAAGACAGCATTATTGTATTCTACTTTCCCTGATATCGTTTCTCCATGGTGAATATTTCTTGGAGAAAACCTTCCCCATGTTCATCACTCACAGCTTCGAGATTTTGGGGAAAGAAATACATATGTGATTCCAAGACATGGATCTTTAGTGACCCAAGTGATTCATAGTTCTTTAGCTCAATTATAAGTCCTGTGTTGCTATCTGCCTTGTAATTTCCAAGTAGGTTCTTCACAACCTTTTTAAAAGATTCCCAAGCATCAAAAAGTATTCAAATCTTTCTCAAATTCAATATCACCTAACACGTTTTCCAAGAAATATTTCCTTAGGATATGAAATCCATTCCCCTTAAGATCCTTTCTTTGCTTTAACAAAATGTTTCATCAAGCCTAGCTTAATGTAGTGGGGGAGGGGGGTTAAACTTTTTCAGGCTTTACTGGTGCTGGTGTACAACATTCTACTCTCTCACGGTCAATATTTCTCGTTTTTGGCACTTTTTTGACGTAGTGATTAATCCGGTCTCTGCCGTCCAACTCGCACAAGAAACAACAAAATTTCGTATAAGCCAGTTGTAGTTTGTGAGGAATAGGTCTTGAAGCAGAAGCTATATTAAGATATTTAACTATATGCCTTGTTAGCTGTTATACCTGATATTTCTGTTGCACACAAATAACAGTCCATTGAATGGTCCTTTAGTTCTCCCCAAACCATTGGGATTACAAACGTCACGTGACGAGATCCATTCAGCCATCCAGTCAACAATGTTACACAAGAACAAGTATGAGGGGCCCAGGACTTGTCTTGATCCCCAACTTTACACCAAACATTACATCACTCCTGCTGTGAGACTAATTGGTGATGTAATTGTACCCTATCTTACTGCATAACGTACTGTATATAATATCATTAATTTTATTGTTTACATGGCAAGTAGTGAACTCTCATCAAACTAAGTAGCTATTTTACCTCACCTTTCATCAATATAAATGCAGGAACATATAATGAATTAATTTTCTATTTGAATATTTCACTCATATATTTCATTCACTGCGTGAACTTGTTAGTAATACAGTAAGAGGTATGATACAAAAATTAAAAACGAAGGAGAAATTCTGACTTTTGATTTGGATTCAACGCCCAAAAATACACGAAACTCAGCAAATATTGTCCATGTAACAAAATCACTGTTTACCAGTGTAATTATTAAACCAGGGTCTGCGTAAGCTAAACCACTTACGAAAGTTGATATTTTTTATGGACGAAACATCGATGCTACCTAACCAAATAATTATCATACCCTGTAATGCTAATCTACCTTCTGAAGGAAATATCGTGCTATTTGGCGTAGAAAGTGTACGATCAGGTACGACCAGGTAGAAGTATGAGTAAACAATATTTACTACCATTTTAAGTTTTATTAATTGTCAGAGGGTCTATCGCTGTGATGCGTTGTAACTGTTAGACGTATTCATTTGGTGCTCCGCTATAAATATAATTTAAAGTGGGGAAAAGTAATTATTTTGAGTTGAGTTTTTGTGTAGTTCATCGTTATAACGTGTTCTTACGCCTAATAGTATATTTTGGATAACGTTTTAGTTATTCAGATAAAGTTTAGAGTAAAAACCTCAGCAACTGTGTAGAGGATAACAGTACAATTGTGTAATTTTATGTTAATGTGATATTGCTCTACTCTGAAGGGTTTTGAACAGTAAGTACTGATATTTTATCATCTGATTATTCATTATTTAATTATTATTCAATTATTTTAGTAATAATAATAGATGTTTGCAGTTTGAATATCACCAGAGCTGAATCATTAAATGATTGCTTAGGATTTACATATGTTGAATTGCATTTCTTTGAATTAATTGTTTCTATTATGGATTTTGTAGATTCTGGTTATTGAGGAACGTTTTGAATGAAATATCATATTTTCTGACGGTGTAGAGGCATTACTTAACGAATTCTAGTGTTTTCAAATATTTGTATATAAAGTCAGATAAGGGGCATGTTATGCAATTAGGAATGCAAGACTTGTCTGAACTTGACCAAGCTGCATTGGGCGGTGTTGAATAAGTTTGAATTTGATGAAAATTGTTTTGATATTTATAGTATTGTGAAGTGAACATAATCATTGCTGGTAATAATAATAATTGTTATTATTGTATTTATAAAATATATAATAATAATAATAATAATAATAATTGATCATAATATAAATAATATCGTATTGTATTGTTTTTAAATAATTAGATCTGAAATTTAAATTGATTGAATAATTGTGTGTGTGTGCGCGCGCGCGTGAGGAGTGAGTACGTGCGTGCGTGTGCGCAAAAGTGTGTGTGTGTGTTGCAACGGGGTGAAGGACCGTCGCAAGTGGGAAATAAGTAATTTCCTGTTTTTTAGAAATAAAGCTGTTTTTAAAATAATCAAGTAGGGAATTATACAATTATTAAAGAGGGAAAAATTAAATAAAACAGTAAATAGAATAGTTAAGCTAAATTAAAGAATGTTATAAAATAAAGTTGTAATAACTAACTAAATTTGAACATCGAGAGTGAAGCGAAAAAATTCTAAGTGCCTAAAAAAGCTATTTTTCGAACCAAACCACGTAGAACTTTCATCGACATTTCAAAAGAACCACAATAACCTAGAATGAACATTAAAGAAAACAGAATTCAGAAAACTTAAGAAACAAAAAAGTTACAGCCGTTTAAATAAAATAGACATTTTTCAGTGTTCTAAAATTAATTATCAAACTATGCAAGCTAAAACAGTTTCGTTGCCCGACTTGCCTGTACAAGGAATAAATCGAGTGATAGCAAGCTTGGCAGGCGGGGTGCGGTAGGTTAAATTCACCGCTATATATACTTGGTCTCTAAGCCTTTAGAGACAGTCTGTAAAAATTTTCTAACACGAGGTGCCGCGGGACGCTATGCTGGACCGCGAGTAGAGACCGTCAGCAGGCCAGATGGACAATAACCTCAGCGCTTTCGACATCCAGGACCACCAAGGATGAAGGCTCCAGACTCAGCCTCCAGGACGCTCGAATAGAGGGAAACCACCACCGACGAACCAGGGATGGCGACTTCCGGTGTCCAAGGACCAGGGAATCCAGACGAGGGACCCCAAGGACCGGCAAGAACATCTTTGGCAAGTCATTTTCTTTATTCGAAATCAGTCACGTCAAATTTAGTTAGTTAATTTTATTAAATTCAAACAAATTTGCAAGCTTAAAACAATGACTTCACTCTTTATAAAATTTTAATAAATTGTATGCTAAGTAAATGAATTTATGTGCTCAGAATATTTAAAATAATGAATATTAAAATTACAAAAGGTTTTTGGCCATAAGCCGTTTATTTAAAGAAAATGAGAAATTTTCGAATATTATAAATTTAAAAATTAAAGGTCATAAGTTATGAATTTACCAATTCCATATAGGAGATAAAATATTATTATGTGTAATTTTGAAAATGATTTTATGTTAATGTAAATGTAATAAATCTATATGCAAAGTATAATTTTTTAAAGCATAAGAAACAAGAAGTAACTCAGTGAATTGTTTTGCTAATATAATTATGTAATACTTTGAAGGATAAATTTTCTTTTTTAGTTCAATAAATAGAGTTAAATATGTCATAAAAATCAAGATTATTTGCATTCCATCCTGTGTCAAATAACCAATAAAAACTGTTTAGCTTTTTCCAACTAATATAAAAATGATTATCAAATCAGTAAACAAATTTAATTAAATTTCATTAAATGGCAATAGATAAAGCCTAATGTTTTAAAGAGTTTCTCTCTACTAATTTCATGAGCTAGTCTAAAGATTAGTTGGTTTTTTGTAATAAAAGTCCAGAGATTTATCTACTGGCAGATTGTGTTTAAGAGGACACAGGAGCCTTTTAAAATAGGTATTTTTAAACACAATCATATTTTGCACGTTCCCTTGCTGTTTCTGCAGATCATCATCAGGTGGTAAGACTCTGTGTTTTTTATGTGTATTATTCTAAATGTGTTTCTTTCCAGCTGACTATTAATTTGACATGTGTGACTATACTTAGACCATACACAATTGATAAACTTATTTAGGAGGGTTTATATGTACTTTAAATAGTAGTCAGCGGGAATAGGCTTGTTGTGGGTTTGGCCCTACGAGCAGGAAACATACACTTAACTCTGGGAGTTTAGCACGGTTTTACCAGCAGGGTGATAGGCAGAGTTTTGGTTGTTTATAAATATGTTTTCTTGTAAACAATTAAAGTTTTAGTATTCTGCAAGAAAGGTTTTAAACAACACAACAAAACGACCGCGTGGGGCTGCGGTGGTAGGGACGGTAGAGGTTAGGTGAGCTGGGGGGGACGTTGCAGAATTGGCGCCCAACGTGGGGCTTTGAACAGGTTCCCTATATCAAAATTGAATAATTAAATAATAGAAATGAATCGAGATAGTTTAAATAAATGAAGTCAAAATGTTTTAAATAATGTAATTAAATTTTTAAATAATAATATAAATTGAACAAATCTAAGAGCGTACAAATAAAAATAAAATAAATAAATAAATAAATTTGTATAGGATTTAGTCGAAAGAGCGGGTAGGAACCATCTGGCCTAAACCAAATCGAAAAGAAAGGAATAAGTATATAAATAAATAATTGAATATTAAATAGTAAATCAAAATGTCAAAACCCGAGATAGATAAATTGATGGCCTATTTCAAGGCAAAGGAGGAAAAAGACAAAGAAGAACGAGAGAAAGAGAAGGCGGAAGCAAGACAAAGAGAGAAAGAGAGAGATGAAAAAGAGAAGCGATTGAGAGAGGAGGAGAAACAATTGAGAGAAAAAGAGAGGGCGGAAGAGAAACGATTGAGAGAGGAAGCAGAACAAAGAGCGAAGGAGAGAGAAGACAAAGAAAAACAATGGAGAGAGGAGGAGAAACAATTGAGAGAGAAAGAGTGGGAGGAAGCAAAACAGAGAGAGAAGGAGAGAGAAGACAGAGAAAAACAAAAGGAGAAGGAGAGAGAAGACAGAGAAAAACAAAAGGAGAAGGAGAGAGAGGACAGAGAAAAACAATGGAGGGAGGAAGAGAAAGTGGAAAGACGACATTTATGGGAGGCTTTCCAGGGAAAGTTCGATGACTACCAAAAAGAAAATGAGGCTAAGACAAGTCATATATATGAAAAGTTAAGCGAACATGAAACGGAAATAGAGAGACTAAAAACTAAAACTGAAACAAAAACGGCTAAATTAAACGAGAAAGTACAGGATATCCAAGAGGACATTAAATCGGTAAAGCAACAAGTCGCAAAGGTAAAGCAAACCGCGGGAGCGGGAATAGTAACACAAGTTTGCTTACCAAGGGTAATAGACAGGAACGGGGAGGCTACGTACCGTAGGATTGAGTTCTGGGGGAATGACAAGGAAGATCCAATGACATTCCTAGGGGAAATAGAAGATCTATTTTCTGAAATAGACAATACTATGGACGAGACTGCAAAATTAAGAATTGTAGAGCGATATTTGAAAGGGGCAGCGGATGCATGGTGGAAAGCCATAAAAAACAATACAGAAACTTATTCTGAATTCAGGCAGGAATTCACGGAGCATTTCTGGAGTTATCGCCAGCAGGATAGGGTACGCAGACAGATAAATCAAGGGCACTACCATAATAATGGACCATACTCTATGGCAGAGTATTTTATTATGATGGTAAACAGGGCGAAAAACTTAGACCCGATAATCCCAGAGAACCATCTAATTTTCATGTTAATGAAACATTTCGGGAGTAATGTTCAGCTAGCTAGTGTGGGGAACCCCACAAGTAACATCAAACAAGCGATAGTTTTCCTACAACAGCTAGACAGCGTTACTGATAACGGAAATGGTAATGGGAACGCTCAAAAAAGTCAACAGAGGCAGGTTGCTCCAAACCAACAACCTAACCCTAACCCAAGGTCCCATGGTGATACCGCAAAATACCAAGAGACCAAGTATCCTAAAAACCCTCATCCTAAATCGCCTATCCCCGGACCAAGCGACCACAAGCCAAAAAACTAAATATAAGGATCTCTGGCAACAATCAGGGAGATAAGTTAACCAGGTTAGAGATCCGAAACAAAAAGAAGTCAAAAATAATTCAGAGCGAGAGACCGAAGGAAAAGCCGGTTTACCATCATAATAAGATCAGGCTAGGCGGTTTTTCCATGTCTATTAGGGACGATTTGTTAGAGGAAAGAATTGACTCGGTTGTAAAACTGGAGAATATAGACCAGTGTCCAGTGATAGAGTGCGAAATTAAAGACCATAAGTTTATTGCACAAGTTGATACAGGTGCCCAAATGTCTGTGATTAAAACAGAAAAATACATAGCCCTAAAACAAAACGGGAATTTATTCTATGAGCTACCTATAGCTAATGTAGCGATAGTCACAGCATTAGGGTCAACCTGTAAACGGGTCAAATTACAAACAATGCTACCTCTAACATTAAACGGACACACAAAGGAATTTGTTTTCTTGATTGTGGACAATCTACGGGTTGACCTCATCTTGGGAGCAAATACTTTGTGTGCGTTAAAAGCCCGGATAAACATGGAGAGATCGTTCATGACGTATGAAATTGATGGATATCTGCTGCACCAGGAGTTTCTTGTATCGAATAATAATAAAAATAATATGAAACAAGAGATAGGATGTAATAAAATTAATAAAATAACAAACAAAAATACTAACCAAAATGTAATATGTTCCGACGTTACAAGCGGGGAACAGGGAATAAATATAATAGATTCGTCTTATATAGACGGGCAAATTAACGACGGCAAATTAACACCTGTAGAGCCGACATTGGAGTGCCCGATAGTGAATAGCGTGCAGAAGGGGCTGTTCACGGGAAAGGATCAGGAAGATGGGTCCTTGTGCGAGTTAGGCGATGACAAACTAAAAAATAAACAAACACGAAACAAAAATATGACTAAAAATGTAAAATGTTCCAACGATACAAGCGGGGAACAAAAAATAAAATCAAAACAATTGTCAACGAATAAAGTTAAGAACGAGATTACCAAAAATTTAAATAACAAATTGTGCGAAAATTCGAGGAAGAGTGAATTATTAAACTGTGAAAGAACGGAATCAAGTAAGCTAACGGGCTTAAACAAAGCAAAAAATGGGTTAACCAAGCCTACAACAAACAAATTAAATAATGACGAGGGAGGATTCAACGAATTAAATAAAAATGGCTACAAGCCGAAACAAATAAAATTCCAACAAGTTAGGGAAAGACCTAATTGTCGGGAAACAAATCCGTTAGACTTAACAAGAATTCCAAAGCATTTTAATTCTAATCAATCTTGCTTGAAAACGAAGTCCAAATTGTTTGCTAAAAATAAATTTAGAAGTAAATCTCACCAGTATAAAAATTATCAAAATACACCAAGTAAAAATAAATCAAAAATGAAAATAAAATACAGGAATTACGCACAATGGCGTAACACAAAACGCCGAAAGAAAATCAGAACGCGTAAAATATATCTAAAAATAAATACGATTAAGTTGGAAAATACAAATAATCATTGCATAGTAAACAAACAAGAAATGTTGAAGTTACCAGAATTGCTAAACAGTTATTCAGACGTGTTTGATGAAGAGTTTTATGAATGAGTAGAAACTATCTTAAAACTAAATACTATTAAGAAAGGCCGTACAAATAAATAACCGCTGTACTTTTAAATAAACCAGAATTGTCTAGGTTGAAATAATTAACAATAAAATATCCAGATGTTTGAATGAAAGACCCACCGAGTCGAACAAATGTAAACAAAGGCTCAAGGTTAAGGGCAATCACTTGTGTTTGTAAACACAGCCGCAAGGAAATATCCGGTGGACGGGCGGGGAACGAGTTTATAAAAACATTCCTTGTAACAAAATAAGCCGGACGTACCTAAATGTATTTAAAACAGGACAAAGTCAATAGGATGTTCTACGGATATTCCAAAAATATTTAATGGAAATGTTCACGGGATAAGAAGCAGAATTAGGAACAATAACTTGATTTGTTACAGTTAAACAAACCAACGGTGTCAACAATTATAAAATATCGTGTAATGTATTCTGTAAAATTGTATATGATGTTAAAAACATTAAAAAGGTTGTATGACAAGTAAAGGGATTCTACAATGTGACCCTTACACTTATCATAACCATAAAAATACGGAAATGCCAAATTAGAATATTGCTGCAATAATAGAACCAGTACGCGAGCGATAAGCTAACTTAGGCAGGAATTAAATTGTCAGGATGATTAATAAACTGATTTAAAGTAAAGACAAGAATAAGCAGTAATTGAATAAGGCTAAATCTAGACTTTAAGATTAGCAACTTATTTGTAAAGGGACGAATGTTTAAATTTAAAACAAACTCTTTAATAACTAAATCAACAGTACAAAAGTATTATTCAGGAAGTCTTTGTGTATATTGAACAAACATTGGCGAGCTACATCCACTGCTTAAATCAAACAAGCGGGTTAAATCAAGCAACAATCAGGCAGATAGCAGGCGAGTTTTAATAACGTGTACAACAAATACGCGGACAGACTTTTGCAGAATCAAACAAGAAATTTGTGTGCATGAGATAGTGGGTCGTTAGATCAGACCGTCACTGGACAATATAGAACAAGAAAACTTGTGTACTAACGATCAAGGTCATAACACTAAGAAACTTTGCATTAAAATCAGAAGCAATCGAAATTTATCAAGTGGACTTCGATAATCTAGACACAAGCCAGTTTTATAAACTGTACAATCTAAAGATAGAGAATTTAAAAGGAAAGTTTCGTTCCGTTTTAATATGATAAGTAGAATTGTTGTATTCTATTAAAATGTTTACAAGCCAGCTCATTGACCTTGCCAGGTAGTTTGGAATGTAGAATCCACGCAATAGTTAGTCGCTACGACAAGGAAAGGTTTATCGGAAAGTAAACAAATTAAACTCGATAAACGGTACTTCCACAGCTGACACAATAATACGTAATAGTTAAGATATGAATGGAATATGTTTAAAAAATAGTACTGTAAGATTAGTTAGGTTTTTAATTGCAAGTCATTGTTTTTAAAGCCATAACTAGTATAAAATGAAATTGACGTGGTAAATATATAAAGGAAATGACAGCCATCAGTGTGGTGAATGATGTGTAATTTGACAAAATAAAAGTTAGTGTAAACAAAAGTGACTAATAAATTGCTAATTGACTTGTGTTTGAAGTGTTTCAGGGTGAAAACTTCTCAAGAAACAAGAGAATAATAATAAGAAAATTTTGTAATAGAATAAGATAGTTTAAGTAAGAATAAGATAAGGAATTGGTAAAAAACATTTTAACAAGTAAAACATTTTTAACCTCTCAAACGGGGAAATTGCAACGGGGTGAAGGACCGTCGCAAGTGGGAAATAAGTAATTTCCTGTTTTTTAGAAATAAAGCTGTTTTTAAAATAATCAAGTAGGGAATTATACAATTATTAAAGAGGGAAAAATTAAATAAAACAGTAAATAGAATAGTTAAGCTAAATTAAAGAATGTTATAAAATAAAGTTGTAATAACTAACTAAATTTGAACATCGAGAGTGAAGCGAAAAAATTCTAAGTGCCTAAAAAAGCTATTTTTCGAACCAAACCACGTAGAACTTTCATCGACATTTCAAAAGAACCACAATAACCTAGAATGAACATTAAAGAAAACAGAATTCAGAAAACTTAAGAAACAAAAAAGTTACAGCCGTTTAAATAAAATAGACATTTTTCAGTGTTCTAAAATTAATTATCAAACTATGCAAGCTAAAACAGTTTCGTTGCCCGACTTGCCTGTACAAGGAATAAATCGAGTGATAGCAAGCTTGGCAGGCGGGGTGCGGTAGGTTAAATTCACCGCTATATATACTTGGTCTCTAAGCCTTTAGAGACAGTCTGTAAAAATTTTCTAACACGAGGTGCCGCGGGACGCTATGCTGGACCGCGAGTAGAGACCGTCAGCAGGCCAGATGGACAATAACCTCAGCGCTTTCGACATCCAGGACCACCAAGGATGAAGGCTCCAGACTCAGCCTCCAGGACGCTCGAATAGAGGGAAACCACCACCGACGAACCAGGGATGGCGACTTCCGGTGTCCAAGGACCAGGGAATCCAGACGAGGGACCCCAAGGACCGGCAAGAACATCTTTGGCAAGTCATTTTCTTTATTCGAAATCAGTCACGTCAAATTTAGTTAGTTAATTTTATTAAATTCAAACAAATTTGCAAGCTTAAAACAATGACTTCACTCTTTATAAAATTTTAATAAATTGTATGCTAAGTAAATGAATTTATGTGCTCAGAATATTTAAAATAATGAATATTAAAATTACAAAAGGTTTTTGGCCATAAGCCGTTTATTTAAAGAAAATGAGAAATTTTCGAATATTATAAATTTAAAAATTAAAGGTCATAAGTTATGAATTTACCAATTCCATATAGGAGATAAAATATTATTATGTGTAATTTTGAAAATGATTTTATGTTAATGTAAATGTAATAAATCTATATGCAAAGTATAATTTTTTAAAGCATAAGAAACAAGAAGTAACTCAGTGAATTGTTTTGCTAATATAATTATGTAATACTTTGAAGGATAAATTTTCTTTTTTAGTTCAATAAATAGAGTTAAATATGTCATAAAAATCAAGATTATTTGCATTCCATCCTGTGTCAAATAACCAATAAAAACTGTTTAGCTTTTTCCAACTAATATAAAAATGATTATCAAATCAGTAAACAAATTTAATTAAATTTCATTAAATGGCAATAGATAAAGCCTAATGTTTTAAAGAGTTTCTCTCTACTAATTTCATGAGCTAGTCTAAAGATTAGTTGGTTTTTTGTAATAAAAGTCCAGAGATTTATCTACTGGCAGATTGTGTTTAAGAGGACACAGGAGCCTTTTAAAATAGGTATTTTTAAACACAATCATATTTTGCACGTTCCCTTGCTGTTTCTGCAGATCATCATCAGGTGGTAAGACTCTGTGTTTTTTATGTGTATTATTCTAAATGTGTTTCTTTCCAGCTGACTATTAATTTGACATGTGTGACTATACTTAGACCATACACAATTGATAAACTTATTTAGGAGGGTTTATATGTACTTTAAATAGTAGTCAGCGGGAATAGGCTTGTTGTGGGTTTGGCCCTACGAGCAGGAAACATACACTTAACTCTGGGAGTTTAGCACGGTTTTACCAGCAGGGTGATAGGCAGAGTTTTGGTTGTTTATAAATATGTTTTCTTGTAAACAATTAAAGTTTTAGTATTCTGCAAGAAAGGTTTTAAACAACACAACAAAACGACCGCGTGGGGCTGCGGTGGTAGGGACGGTAGAGGTTAGGTGAGCTGGGGGGGACGTTGCAGAATTGGCGCCCAACGTGGGGCTTTGAACAGGTTCCCTATATCAAAATTGAATAATTAAATAATAGAAATGAATCGAGATAGTTTAAATAAATGAAGTCAAAATGTTTTAAATAATGTAATTAAATTTTTAAATAATAATATAAATTGAACAAATCTAAGAGCGTACAAATAAAAATAAAATAAATAAATAAATAAATTTGTATAGGATTTAGTCGAAAGAGCGGGTAGGAACCATCTGGCCTAAACCAAATCGAAAAGAAAGGAATAAGTATATAAATAAATAATTGAATATTAAATAGTAAATCAAAATGTCAAAACCCGAGATAGATAAATTGATGGCCTATTTCAAGGCAAAGGAGGAAAAAGACAAAGAAGAACGAGAGAAAGAGAAGGCGGAAGCAAGACAAAGAGAGAAAGAGAGAGATGAAAAAGAGAAGCGATTGAGAGAGGAGGAGAAACAATTGAGAGAAAAAGAGAGGGCGGAAGAGAAACGATTGAGAGAGGAAGCAGAACAAAGAGCGAAGGAGAGAGAAGACAAAGAAAAACAATGGAGAGAGGAGGAGAAACAATTGAGAGAGAAAGAGTGGGAGGAAGCAAAACAGAGAGAGAAGGAGAGAGAAGACAGAGAAAAACAAAAGGAGAAGGAGAGAGAAGACAGAGAAAAACAAAAGGAGAAGGAGAGAGAGGACAGAGAAAAACAATGGAGGGAGGAAGAGAAAGTGGAAAGACGACATTTATGGGAGGCTTTCCAGGGAAAGTTCGATGACTACCAAAAAGAAAATGAGGCTAAGACAAGTCATATATATGAAAAGTTAAGCGAACATGAAACGGAAATAGAGAGACTAAAACTAAAACGGAAACAAAAACGGCTAAATTAAACGAGAAAGTACAGGATATCCAAGAGGACATTAAATCGGTAAAGCAACAAGTCGCAAAGGTAAAGCAAACCGCGGGAGCGGGAATAGTAACACAAGTTTGCTTACCAAGGGTAATAGACAGGAACGGGGAGGCTACGTACCGTAGGATTGAGTTCTGGGGGAATGACAAGGAAGATCCAATGACATTCCTAGGGGAAATAGAAGATCTATTTTCTGAAATAGACAATACTATGGACGAGACTGCAAAATTAAGAATTGTAGAGCGATATTTGAAAGGGGCAGCGGATGCATGGTGGAAAGCCATAAAAAACAATACAGAAACTTATTCTGAATTCAGGCAGGAATTCACGGAGCATTTCTGGAGTTATCGCCAGCAGGATAGGGTACGCAGACAGATAAATCAAGGGCACTACCATAATAATGGACCATACTCTATGGCAGAGTATTTTATTATGATGGTAAACAGGGCGAAAAACTTAGACCCGATAATCCCAGAGAACCATCTAATTTTCATGTTAATGAAACATTTCGGGAGTAATGTTCAGCTAGCTAGTGTGGGGAACCCCACAAGTAACATCAAACAAGCGATAGTTTTCCTACAACAGCTAGACAGCGTTACTGATAACGGAAATGGTAATGGGAACGCTCAAAAAAGTCAACAGAGGCAGGTTGCTCCAAACCAATTATTGATTGTTATGTGGGGTCACATTTTTCTACAGCGAAATAGGGTGGATATTTTAATAAGAGGTTTGATGAGGTTAACGGTATTGGGAAGGCGATGAAAGAAGTTGGATATATTGGATGCTTCGGGGAGTTGGATGTTTTGTGAATTTTACTTCTTAGTGCGAGGCAGGGGGTGAAGGGATGGGATGAAGAGTTCGACATTAAAATATCGGAGTTTCTAGGTTTGATAAATGAAGGGGTACAGGATGAGAATCAGGAGATGTTTAGGAGGGTTATGAAAGGAGTTAAGAGACTGAGATAGAGGCACGATTGAAGATGAGGAGTTTAGGTTAATGGATATGTAAAGAATTAAAATGAGGTTGGAGGAAAGGATGGGAGAGATAGAAAGGAAAAAGGAGGAGGGTCTAGGAAGGTGAGGTTCAAAAGCGGAATTGGAAGAGGCGTGTAAACAAACATATTTAGAGTTACAGAAGGATGGTGAGAATGAAGGGGCAAACTAAGTAAACATAATAAAGGCAGTGAAAAAGAGGGTAAGGGGAAAGAAGTGATTAGAGGGGTTAAAGAAGCAGTGAGCGTGGTCTGGAAGAAAAATTAGTTGAAGGCCAGTGTGACGATCTCGGAGGGGTTAAGGAGGTTATACAACGGAATTTGAAGGAGGTGGTGCAGTTAACGATTGGGCATACGGAACCACCCTAAGTGAGGAGTTAATGGAAGTGGACGAGGATGAGAAAAGTACGTCGATGGATATGATAAAGTACAAACAGTGCGACCAAGGGTAGTGATAAGTTCCAAAAAATGTAATAAGGACGGCAGGGAAGAGTATAGTAGAGGAATGTTTTGATGTAATGGGGAATATTAGGGTTAGAAACAAGTATAAGATCTCGGAGGAGGGGTTTTGTAATGGAAACACATAAGAAGAAAGATATAATAAAACTGAAGGAGAAAACACGTTTTAAGGATATCTCCTTAGGGGTGATGGGGATCCGAGAAATTTTGATCCACGACTAATAATATAGATATTTCTAAAAGGAGTAGGTATAGGTCTCAACCATACTTGTACCACTGGATCCTGAGGAGCAACCATAGCCAATCCGGTAATAGTCTCACGAGCAGAGGAAGGTGTCGTGGGGTTAATGGATGTGCTAGCTTAAAGGTAGACCCATTCCAAATTCATTGCGTGAGTTGGTTGAAAATCGAAATAATCTAGAGCAGCCGACTCCTTTAGGTTGCAAGGCACTAAAAATACATCCTATTACAGAATGTGGCACCCGTCTGGCTTGAAAAGCGTGGAAAGTCCCAACAGGCTTCTGGAGGGCTAGACAAGCTGTATGTAGTCCCATAACTCGCATACGAGGAGTGGGTATAGATCCCGCGACCATTGAGGGCTAGTTGCCAAAAGTGATACTACGGGGTCACTTACACAGCCCGCGGGGTAGTAGTTTCATATGCTAGGGTAGACACTACGTATCTTTTCCAAATTGTATTTCTGGAGGAGGATTAAAGTGGCTAGGCTAGGCAACCTCCTGCCACAATTCTTCTCTTTATTTTCGATTCTTCTTTTCCTGTTATTTCTCATCTACAATTCAAGGAGACCTGCATAGTGTGACTACAGAACCGGGATGGAGAGGTTTGGCAGAATATTGTTAAACATTGAAAGTGGTGAATTAGCGGTGAACTTTAAGTAGCTAGAATTGTCTCACTGACTAAATATTCGTTGAATGAGTTCAAAATAACCTGCTGGATGACAGGAGTCGAAATTGGGTTATTTCTATTTTGTGCCCCTACTTCACCACCTACTCTCCATAACTTTTGACATATATTTAAAAAACATTTATTCTCTATTTCTAAAACAGATGTTCTTATGTTGTTTTATATTTATATAATAAACCCAAAAAGTATTTATTTGTTCCTTCCGACCCAAAGCCTAATTTAATTACAAATTACCCCTTACAAATTTTGAAAAAAAAATTGCATCTATTAATGATATAACCTTTAATATATTTTAATAATAAAAAAGAACCATATCTTGTGCCTTTGATGTGTAATTACTTTGAATATTTATTTCAACATTTTCTTAGTGTTTAATGTTTTTCACATTTTTTGTAGATTCGCCTAAACACTTGTTCCTTACCAGATTGTTTTAATTTTAAAATTACATTTCTGAGTGAAAACGTTTTAATGAGGGTTTCAGTCTACACAAACGCGCCGTTTCACGCAGTTTTCTAATCACGACGCGGCGGTCTCATGTGAACGTTAGTGAGCTTTACATGCCTTGAAACATTAAATCAGGAAACTTTTTATATCGGGAAATTATTTTATAGCTTTTATTTTAATTTTAAAATGGTTCAAGTTATATGCGATATTTATTTCTAGGATATATCACAGTCTCACGCACTTATACGCCCGTACATTTTATTCGTGCAATTAATTCGGCTTTCAGACGGATTGAACGTCTTATTAGAGGGGGGTCTAGTTTTAGACGAAGAGATGGGCGTTGCTGATAAATAAAGGCCCTTATCACCACCATCCTTCATGTCGGCAGTTCCATGAAGACGATTCTTCCCTTAGAGCCCTTGACTAAATGAGATGCTGCGCTGGCATCATCAGGAACACCCTCCGTTTCCCCCCACCCTGGGTCGATACTGCGTCGACCTGCTTTCCTCATTTCCTATTGTTGTTTTTCAAATGACACGGGTCAAAATTATCTATCAAACATTTTCTATTAAATGTAGTAACATTTCCATTGAAATGAACAAGTTATAAAATAGTTTCAGAGAAACAAATTGAACATTTTAAGTATTTATGAAAGAGATTCTTTGATCCTGAACCAGGAGTAAAACATTGAAGGGTTTGTAAAAATAAGTGTTGAGGGTAAAACACCTTATAACCTATAATGACGGTAAAATACCTTACAGTGATGTGAACATACCTCATATACCTTGCTAGAAGGGTAAAATCCATCAAACATCATTATGTAACTAAATACTTCATATCTTATAATAGAGATAAAAACCTCATACCTTGTAGAGGGGTAAAGTACCTCCTATATATTGTTAGGATAGTAAAATTCGCCAAACCGTATAATGGAAGTAAATACCTCATATCCTTTTAATGGGGGTAAAATATCCCAAATCTTATATTGGGTGACAAAGCTTCATATCTTATAATTGGGGTAAAATACAGCATAACCTATAATGAGGCTAAAATACCTCATAATGACCTCATAATACCTCATACTTCTTAGAGAGCTAAACTAACACGTACCGTATGCCTTTAAATACACTACGTCAAATATTTTGTTGCCCCTAGGTGTTATGTGATTATGAATAGCTTCTCTTAGTTTTTACACTATCGTATTGGGCGCTCACTAAATCACTGAAACTAATAACCGACGCTCGGCAAGTGATACGATTACGGTGATCTAACGGTTCAGCCCTCGCCCGGCGTCTCTGCCCTTCTCTACAGTCTTTATATTCATGCATGTTCATACTACTGCTTTAATATTTATTTGTTCTACTGTTCGTTGTTACAATTTATTTATGGCTTTGCGTGCTCGCGCAGCGTTGGGACTTTGCATATTCACGCGAATACAGCGGCGGAACGTTCTCTGGCAACTGTAACTATTTTCAGCTGGATTTTGGTTGCTGGGTTCATGTGAACGTTCACTCGCTTCATGAGAGATGAATCCACGCTCAAGTTGATCCATGATCAACAAGCTAAAAACGAATGAATAATCAACATATACGCGAGGGTTTACAACTCCTTGATGTATCGCTTAGTAATGTCTTGGATTATTTAAAATTGACCAACTGGCTCAGTTTATACTCTTTATAATTTGGACATATTGGAGATCAGATATTTTTTTAATTTTAAGCAGTAAATATAACTGCTATTGACATCACTTGGCATAAAAAACACTACTTACTGATATTTTTCAGCAGACAAGTTTCCCACTGGATCAATGAATTGTTCAATACTGTGAGTCATGTACAAAACTCAATTCAATGAATCAGTGAGACTCACTTTAATGAGTCTTGTCCGTGACTGACTTCAATGAGTTGCCCGTAACTTACTTCAATGAGTCTTGTCCGTGATTGACTTCAATGAGTTGCCCGTAACTCACTTTAATGAATCTTGTCCGTGACTCACTTTAATGAGCCCTGTCCGTGACTCACTTCAGTGAGTCTTGTCCGTGACTCACTTCATGGAACAATGCACTGATCTAGTGAGAAACGTGTCTGATAAAAAATATCAGTATGTAGTGTTTTTTTTGCCTAGTGATACCATTAGCAGTGGAATTTGATTTTTTTGACCAATCGTATTATCAATATGTATCTTTAATCCATCTTGAGATTTTACTCGACTTAGTCCAACATAAAGTTGATCATGTGTAAAAACATGTTTAGTCGATTGAAGCCTTACTTATAGGGTTTGAAAATGTAAGTCTTACAGGAAATTGATTCCTTTTTGTTTGAAAAAGCATGTTCTAACATCCTAGATCTGTTGATATTAATTTAATTATTGGTAGAAATATGATGTTTCCTTTTCCAGAACCAGTGATTATTTTTAATTTAATACACTTGTCAAACACATCTAGTACGATAAGACGTACTCTATTAACTAAACCTGATCCCAAGTTCATATTTCTAGTTAATCATTAATACTGTTAAAATATTTGTACTCAGCTGATTTAATATAATATTTGTACAGCTGTTTCTCAGCTGAAATATTTGAAAATCATACTCAGGTGTTTTATATTGCAACATATTTCTTATGTAGATTTTTGGTAACTTTTAAGTTCTTCAAAACCCTTTACATGTTGTAAATGGAGAAAAACCTATATTTTTCCCCACTCCTTTGTGTCAATACCTTTAATTTGAGCCATCTCCCAGCTCTGTACGAACTTCCGAGCTCCCACAATTTTTCTCGGCTTACGGAATTATATACTGTATATGGAAGATTTGTAACATTTTTCTCTCAAAATGATTGCAATCTTGATAGTTTGTACCCGAAATATTTTTTTAGGTTAGACTGAATAAGAGTAGTTTTTATGTGGTAGAGGTTTTGTAAGATTTTTAAATTGTACACATTTTGAAATATTTTTGTGAATGTGACCTCATTGTTCTGTTGCAGGAGCGGAAGACGTTTACCGCTTCGCAGGAAACACAACGAGTGTCGACTACTTCCGGTTAATAGTAAAGGAAGGCCGCTCGCTCTTAGTTGGCGGAAGGTAAGTGAATATTTCTGTAGCTGTTTATTTGTTGTAGTTATTGCTTAGAAATTAAGTGTAGATTTTGGGTAGTTGCAGCTCAAAGCCGACTTGGAACAGCCCGTCTTTTTGATTTACCCCTACCCCTCTCTGGTAACAGATTTGTCTATACAGAGCTTAATACATATTCGTTTGACAATATTATAGTACTGTGAATACTACGAATAAGGTATGATCTTTCGGCTTTATCATTAGAGTTTGGTATATGTCAGGTTTTCCCAATTCATGTGGTTAAATTATGGATTTTACGAATAAAAGATGATCTTTCGGCTTTATCAATAGAGTTTGGTATATGTCAGGTTTTCCCAATTCATGTGGTTAAATTATGGATTTTACGAATAAAAGATGATATTTCGGCTTTATCAATAGAGTTTGGTATATGTTAGGTTTTCCCAATTCATGTGGTTAAATTATGGATTTTACGAATAAAAGATGATCTTTCGGCTTTATCAATAGAGTTTGGTATATGTCAGGTTTTCCCAATTCATTTGGTTAAATTATGGATTTTACGAATAAAAGATGATCTTTCGGCTTTATCAATAGAGTTTGGTATATGTCAGGTTTTCCCAATTCATGTGGTTAAATTATGGATTTTACGAATAAAAGATGATCTTTCGGCTTTATCAATAGAGTTTGGTATATGTCAGGTTTTCCTAATTCATGTGGTTAAATTATGAATTTTACGAATAAAAGATGATATTTCGGCTTTATCAATAGAGTTTGGTATATGTCAGGTTTTCCCAATTCATGTGGTTAAATTATGGATTTTACGAATAAAAGATGATATTTCGGCTTTGTCATTAGAGTTTGGTATATGTCAGGTTTTCCCAATTCATGTGGTTAAATTATGGATTTTACGAATAAAAGATGATATTTCGGCTTTATCAATAGAGTTTGGTATATGTCAGGTTTTCCCAATTCATGTGGTTAAATTATGGATTTTACGAATAAAAGATGATATTTCGGCTTTATCAATAGAGTTTGGTATATGTTAGGTTTTCCCAATTCATGTGGTTAAATTATGGATTTTACGAATAAAAGATGATATTTCGGCTTTATCAATAGAGTTTGGTATATGCCAGGTTTTCCCAATTCATGTGTTTAAATTATGGATTTTACGAATAAAAGATGATATTTCGGCTTTATCAATAGAGTTTGGTATATGTCAGGTTTTCCCAATTCATGTGGTTAAATTATGGATTTTACGAATAAAAGATGATCTTCCGGCTTTATCAATAGAGTTTGGTATATGTCAGGTTTTCCCAATTCATGTGGTTAAATTATGGATTTTACGAATAAAAGATGATCTTTCGGCTTTATCAATAGAGTTTGGTATATGTCAGGTTTTCCTAATTCATGTGGTTAAATTATGGATTTTACGAATAAAAGATGATATTTCGGCTTTATCAATAGAGTTTGGTATATGTCAGGTTTTCCCAATTCATGTGGTTAAATTATGGATTTTACGAATAAAAGATGATATTTCGGCTTTATCATTAGAGTTTGGTATATGTCAGGTTTTCCCAATTCATGTAGTTAAATTATGGATTTTACGAATAAAAGATGATATTTCGGCTTTATCAATAGAGTTTGGTATATGTCAGGTTTTCCCAATTCATGTGGTTAAATTATGGATTTTACGAATAAAAGATGATATTTCGGCTTTATCAATAGAGTTTGGTATATGTTAGGTTTTCCCAATTCATGTGGTTAAATTATCGATTTTACAAATAAAAGATGATATTTCGGCTTTACCAATAGAGTTTGGTATATGTCAGGTTTTCCCAATTCATGTGGTTAAATTATGGATTTTACGAATAAAAGATGATCTTTCGGCTTTATCAATAGAGTTTGGTATATGTCAGGTTTTCCCAATTCATGTGGTTAAATTATGGATTTTACGAATAAAAGATGATATTTCGGCTTTATCAATAGAGTTTGGTATATGTTAGGTTTTCCCAATTCATGTGGTTAAATTATCGATTTTACGAATAAAAGATGATATTTCGGCTTTATCAATAGAGTTTGGTATATGCCAGGTTTTCCCAATTCATGTGGTTAAATTATGGATTTTACGAATAAAAGATGATATTTCGGCTTTATCATTAGAGTTTGGTTTATGTCAGGTTTTACCAATGACGCTTTCGGAAATAAATTAATGAGTAATTCTTAATCACTTATTCTACGTTTACATCATTTAAACGTGATACATATTTCTCCTACGTGTGACGTCTTAAACCAGTATTTATATTTTATAAACAGGTCAGGTTAGGTTGTATTTTGTTTATTAGTCACCATTTATCGTGTAGGGCCTATATAAGTCTAAACCTAAAATTTACCGAATGTTTGATATTCAAGATTCGAAATAAACGATGATCACAGAAGAGTTAAGATTTTTACTGTTAACAGTTTTATCAGGTTTTACTGGAAAATCTGAAGATATACCAATATGGAGGTCAAATGTTTTAGCTGGCACTTGGGTCTTAGGTAGAAGTTTTGCATTCGTCGTCTAAAAAACATCAGACACTTTCGTCATTCCTCATCGGGGCTATAAATCGCCGCCTACCCGTCCCAACCCCTCGACAATTCTATTAGCACGCTTCCGTGAACGCCCTATTTAATATTGTGGCTATTTATATTATACATTAAAACGTAATTATAAGTAACAAAATAATGGGCCAACCCTATAATTAAGCAGAAGTTTAAAGGACAATGTTTTTGAAAATGATCTGGGAGCTCCACCACCCTCTCCGCGTCCTCGGCCTCTCGCCCAGGCCCGAAGCCCCCGAAGTCCCTACTTGTAAAATTTGACCTATACCAGCTTTTACAATGATACAAACAATAATTTCTCGATCTTTATAATCTTTAGTGGAAATTATACGATACAAAAGCGTTAGGTATCGAATGGAGGACCTATTTGACATTGTAGTGAACTCAAATCATATTTTTACAATCATTAATTTAAACGTACATATTTCTGATTGGAAATTCAATCAGGTTATCTGTCTATAGCGCATAGGTCGATATTAATCTCATCTTGAATAAACATCCATATAATAAACATTACCCCAATATCTAAAACAAGCTTGCAGTAAATCCGGTTTATTGAGTGTTTGCTGCCATAATAGAAAGAATTATTGTTTACCAGGATATCCGCCAGAATGGGTTCCGACATCGTGATTTGTGCTTCGAGAGTAGAAGGAAATTGAGATTTATGTAGTTGTTTACCGACGTTTTTTTACTCAAAAGTGACATTAATAAAGTATTTTGTGATAACATGCATTGTAAGCTTTCCTAGAAGATACGGATGTAAATTTTCCGACCATTAAGTGCAACATAGCGCCCATATAAGAATAGGTCCTCACGAAAATATAAATACATAACTAAATTGAACTACGTTGATCGGCTACTGACGCACTTTAATACCTATTTTTAAATTCCTTCTATTAGCTCACACTCTAAAAAAATGTGGAGAATATTAAACACTAGGCAAAATTTCAAATAAATATACAAAGTAAATACAAAACAAAGGCACAAGATATAGTTTTTTTTCAATTCATTCTGAGCTCACACTATCCTTACGTATATATATATATATATATATATATATATATATATATATATATATATATATATATATATACATATATATATATATACATATATATATATATATATATATATATATATATATATATATATATATATATATATATAAAATAAATTAAAAATATTTCAAAAACAAGAATACTTTTATTGCATATAATATTCAAAGCTTTTCGCCGATAAAACAGTACCAACATCTTCTTTATATATTTCAAGAAAACATATCACCATATTTAATATATATATATATATATATATATATATATATATATATATATATATATATATATATATATATATAGTACAAATATTCAGTTGTTAATAAAATACACTTTTATTCATCATATCTCGTTCAAATTCATTTCTTTCAACCTATAGTGGATAACAATTGATGTTAATATACTTTTTCAAATATTTATTCAAGAATTAAACTATAAAAATTCAAAGGGTTTTATGTCGGACTCGAACTGAGTATCTTCGTGTTCAAAGTCTTGCGCTTTGGTACTCACCTAACTTTCCCACGGCTAGAAATGTACTTCTCAAAAACGTATATGAATGTTTCCTTTACATCCATTTAGTTATCATCGAAATCTCCATTGTACAACTTTATATTGTTGCCATAATTACCACACTATATCATAAATAATGCCCAAGGATTAAAAAAGAATGAAAAGAATAAAATAAACAATCTAGATTAACGGTAACGAACCTTGCTTCACAAACGGACAATGCGAAATAAAGGCGAAAAGGAACTACAACACAATACCGGCGACTAAAGAAAATAAAGTGTATAAATAGTAACAAACAAAAATAATAGCCCAGCACCAAACGTAGAAATGAAAATGGAGAATTGCAAGAAAATTCGCTTTCTATTTTGCCACTTAATAACTTATTCTCACATATATATATATATATATATATATATATATATATATATATTAGTTTTAATTATAAAATAAAAGGAAATTACATAAAAATTTTCTTTGATAATTCAAGTAGGAATTGACTTTCAAAAAAATTATATTACTTGTTTCTTCTGAGGGAACGTTTCCTAACTTTGTACTTTGCAGCTTTACAATATGAATACAAAATTTATATTAATCAAATGGTAACGTATTACAGATGTAACGTTATAAAGTTCTAAAATACTAGCACATTGAACGAATATTCAAAAATATTATTTTGGGTAAATATTCTAATAGTTTCGGTCACACAAGTAGACTTTATTTATAAGGTTGATCATATCGCCAGTACACTCTCTATTTTGTTGGATTACCATGTCGGTCCTTGATTGCACGAATCTTATTAATACAACATCGTCTCTTAAAACCTATCTGACAAAATGCCTTTAAAATTTCAATTTTACCCGTAAGTACATCCATTTTGTACGGGATCAGAATCTCGATTCCAAACTCACAAGAAACTAATTGCGTTCACTTTAAATACTGCTCGGATTAGACCCATCAGGTCAAATTTAACCTAACACTAATATGTATCAGACCTCGCGAGTTTGTCTTGGATAATAAGATAGTTTTGTTTGGTTCCTTGCTTTTCGTGCCTACCCAACCTATTCCCCATCTAATGTCAGATATCCGTAGTCCTTTGCCGTAAAGCTTGCTGATTCCACCGTTCTTGGGAAAATAGTTGGTCTTTGAATGTGGGGTGTCTACTGCTCGGTTGGAAAAAGGTCTGTTTCAGGAAAACGACCTTGAGGTACTCTTCCGAGTGACTGGAAGAGAAATCGTCCTGCATACTATTTCTCGTGCTCATTTTTGCAATGCAACGTAACGGGGAATGACCCCGATAAAGGGTTGTACATGTATACGAAGACGGAATATACTTCCTGTCACCTGCACTAAGGACTTTTATGACCTCTTCATTCTCCCATATACTTCGTAGACTATAATAATCATAGAGGCTGATCCCGTTTAGACTAAAAAAAGCATTTCCCAATATTACTGGTCTGTTACTTGAATAACATGTTGCCTAGTTAGTTTGCCTTGTGGTTTTTGCAGGTCAAGAGTTTTTATTGGTTTGGGCCTTACACAATTAGTATACATCAATCGTAATATATACTCTGATTCTTAACTGTCTTCTTTAAAAAACCTCGAGTGTTTTCCCTTTAAGTACAACCCTAAGCACAAGAGAAATAATACGGTAAGCAAACTTACTATTAAAATTTTTAATCAAGTTTTTCAGCAAATTTAGAATACATATACTTTCAAAGAATACGTAACATGTTTCTTAATAAATCTATTCATTATAACTTGCTATGAGGTTGGTTGTATGTCATAAATTAGAAATCCTTTAATACAATTCGCATTGATATATTTTTGTTAAAAGTGACAAAGTTACAAAATGGTTCGTATATGGATTGTTTGGTTTTGTTAGATTAACAAGAGCTCATGTGACTAAAACCTTATTCAGTTGATTAACTCAATATTGACTTAAATCTATTCCAGTGTAAATGAGAAAGGTTTGCACTGGGAACGGAAAAACAAACACTCTGATTAGGAACTGTCTGGAAACACTTGATCACCAAGAAGTGGAGCGACCGTGGCTGCCGGAAAATTATAGGCCGTCGATGGAGTGAAGCCCGGACTGTGAAATAATTGCAAGCAGGGTCTGCGCTTCGTAACGACCTGCTAATTAGGGGCTCCTAATGGCCGTTGTCCTCCCCTCTAGTCTCTACGCCCAACATTTCCCTAATTGCTCGTGGCCTACGGACACCTTTGCACGCTTAATAAGTAGGTGTCGCAGAGTCTGATAACATAACTACATTTGTGTACTACATAACTTGAGCTTTTAACAATAGTTATCTAATTACAATACGTACTCGTAATTTGTATTCAAGGTCATATTATGTATAAATACTTTTTGGTAAAGCGATTTCTTTTATTGCATTAGCAAGCGCATATTTAAATGGCAATACTACACTCCCGACAAACAAGAATATTAAGGTTCCAAGCATTTCGAAGATTTATGTTTTTCTTAAACTTTAGAAGAGTGAAGCGGCCCTGATAAACAAACTCAATTTAGTTAGATTCGTTCAAAGCTTCAAGCCATTGTATTTTAATAAAGTTCTATATAATAAAATAAAATTCATAATTTAAAATAAATCTCTTAATCAACAAATATATACTGTATTTTGCATTCTTTGGAAGGATTTCTAACCCTTTTTTATATGTATATGGTTACATGAACACTTTCATAAACTCGATACTGTATTTTACTTTACTTTTGTTCACCTTCAAACTTTACTGTTACTGTACTTCAACTGTTGTTGGGTTCACCTTCTCAATGCTAGATTAGATTCTAGCAAAACGATTTTATGCACTCCGAAAAATGAACGGATGTACTCCGGATAATAACTACATATCATTTTTCCATCGTGAAGGAACACACACACACACAAACACGCACCCGCTCACAAACACACAACAATTGACGAATTCCATTTTCAAATTGAAGAGATTTTCATTTAAAACTTTAATTGATTCAAAATATCACCTGATATTGTTTTCCTAGTACATTCTGTTCTTTCGCACAAATAAGAGTTTGAATAAATATTTAAAACAAGTATAAAAATTTACTTAGTTATTTCGAAATAATTTTTTATTATTTTACGATTTTTATTTCCCTTTTGGTTCCTTTTCTTGACTGTAACCTATTTACTCCTAAACTGTGTAATATAATTTGCGTAATATAAGTTTATAGTATTATGCTGATGCATGTATTTAGTTCTTCATGCTTCAATATTGTGGTTAATATTGTTTCATTTTACATACAATTCTAATGTAATAAATTATAAGAAATGAACTAGAAACGTTACGCACTCTGCCGACACACCATCACCATACTATTCAGTTATTCTTGAAATTAGTTTTGTTTTTATCTATGCACGCCGAATTACCATCCAGACCATGTGAATACATTTTCTTTTTGTCAACTAATTATTTTCTTATTTAGATTGTAATACACGCTACAGTGTTTTAACGCCACCTTTGTGAGAGATTATCTCACTTCCACCCTCTTCTATTGTTACTCTTGCTGTTTTTATTCTTTTCTCTAAACACTGTATTTAACTAAAATATCTTATGGTATTTTTGTAACCATAGAAGTTTAAGCTTTAATTAACGAGTGTATTTTCTAAAGTCATTTGTTGTTTTTTTACCCATTATATTGCATCCTTAAATACATACTTAGTATGTACACAGTTCTACAATTAGCCTAAATACCTGTATTCCTTTACACTTATAGAGAGGGATTTATAACATTTCTTGTATCACGTCAACTGTTCAATTAACTTTCAACGCTGAAGAAATATTTTGAACAAGAGTAAATATTAGATGCTTGAACGTGGTAGAACGTCATTTCAAAGTGAGCTCTTTTAATAAACGCTTAAACCGTGCCCTAAAGGGTCTTGAGAATTCCTTGTCACTGAATATTGTCTCTGTACTCAGCTGTGCATTTAATATATCATTTTGTGTTGTTGGAAGTTCAGTAGAGAATAAAAAATAATAAGTTAAGCATTTTCTTATAGTCTAGCCTTTACATTCCCACATCCGTTTGGTAAAATACTGGTTTCACTAACGCTAAAACACTGTCACAAAAACATTACAATGTTGTTTCTTTAAACGTTTTCTGTCAATATTTCTAAACTTAGTTTAAACACATTACTTTCAATAATTTCGTTGCGTGAAGGACAACAATATCAGAAGAAAAATAATTTTTGTGTTGATGATTTCGTGGCTTAGTATAGTTACAAATAATGAATCAATATTAGTTAATCACCAATACTGAATGTTATTCAATAATTTTAAGGAATATTGAGATTGTATACAATAACGTTTTACAAATCTTAGTTATGCTCCTGTAAAGAATATTGAGAGACAACAATGAGGATTGATGTTACAAGGATGATCCAATATTAGTTAATCAACAATACTGAATGTTATTCAATAATTTTAAGGAATATTGAGATTGTATACAATAACGTTTTACAAATCTTAGTTATGATCCAATATTAGTTAATCAACAATACTGAATGTTATTCAATAATTTTAAGGAATATTGAGATTGTATACAATAACGTTTTACAAATCTTAGTTATGCTCCTGTAAAGAATATTGAGAGACAACAATGAGGATTGATGTTACAAGGATGATCCAATATTAGTTAATCAACAAAACTGAATGTTATTCAATAATTTTAAGGAATATTGAGATTGTATACAATAACGTTTTACAAATCTTAGTTATGCTCCTGTAAAGAATATTGAGAGACAACAATGAGGATTGATGTTACAAGGATGATCCAATATTAGTTAATCAACAATACTGAATGTTATTCAATAATTTTAAGGAATATTGAGATTGTATACAATAACGTTTTACAAATCTTAGTTATGCTCCTGTAAAGAATATTGAGGGACAACAATGAGGATTGATGTTACAAGGATGATCCAATATTAGTTAATCAACAATACTGAATGTTATTCAATAATTTTAAGGAATATTGAGATTGTATACAATAACGTTTTACAAATCTTAGTTATGCTCCTGTAAAGAATATTGAGAGACAACAATGAGGATTGATGTTACAAGGATGATCCAATATTAGTTAATCACCAATACTGAATGTTATTCAATAATTTTAAGGAATATTGAGATTGTATACAATAACGTTTTACAAATCTTAGTTATGCTCCTGTAAAGAATATTGAGAGACAACAATGAGGATTGATGTTACAAGGATGATCCAATATAGTTAATCAACAATACTGAATGTTATTCAATAATTTTAAGGAATATTGAGATTGTATACAATAACGTTTTACAAATCTTAGTTATGCTCCTGTAAAGAATATTGAGAGACAACAATGAGGATTGATGTTACAAGGATGATCCAATATTAGTTAATCAACAATACTGAATGTTATTCAATAATTTTAAGGAATATTGAGATTGTATACAATAACGTTTTACAAATCTTAGTTATGCTCCTGTAAAGAATATTGAGAGACAACAATGAGGATTGATGTTACAAGGATGATCCAATATTAGTTAATCAACAATACTGAATGTTATTCAATAATTTTAAGGAATATTGAGATTGTATACAATAACGTTTTACAAATCTTAGTTATGCTCCTGTAAAGAATATTGAGGGACAACAATGAGGATTGATGTTACAAGGATGATCCAATATTAGTTAATCAACAATACTGAATGTTATTCAATAATTTTAAGGAATATTGAGATTGTATACAATAACGTTTTACAAATCTTAGTTATGCTCCTGTAAAGAATATTGAGAGACAACAATGAGGATTGATGTTACAAGGATGATCCAATATTAGTTAATCACCAATACTGAATGTTATTCAATAATTTTAAGGAATATTGAGATTGTATACAATAACGTTTTACAAATCTTAGTTATGCTCCTGTAAAGAATATTGAGAGACAACAATGAGGATTGATGTTACAAGGATGATCCAATATAGTTAATCAACAATACTGAATGTTATTCAATAATTTTAAGGAATATTGAGATTGTATACAATAACGTTTTACAAATCTTAGTTATGCTCCTGTAAAGAATATTGAGAGACAACAATGAGGATTGATGTTACAAGGATGATCCAATATTAGTTAATCAACAATACTGAATGTTATTCAATAATTTTAAGGAATATTGAGATTGTATACAATAACGTTTTAAAAATCTTAGTTATGCTCCTGTAAAGAATATTGAGAGACAACAATGAGGATTGATGTTACAAGGATGATCCAATATTAGTTAATCAACAATACTGAATGTTATTCAATAATTTTAAGGAATATTGAGATTGTATACAATAACGTTTTACAAATCTTAGTTATGCTCCTGTAAAGAATATTGAGAGACAACAATGAGGATTGATGTTACAAGGATGATCCAATATTAGTTAATCACCAATACTGAATGTTATTCAATAATTTTAAGGAATGTTGAGATTGTATACAATAACGTTTTACAAATCTTAGTTATGCTCCTGTAAAGAATATTGAGGGACAACAATGAGGATAGATGTTACAAGGATGATCCAATATTAGTTAATCAACAATACTGAATGTTATTCAATAATTTTAAGGAATATTGAGATTGTATACAATAACGTTTTACAAATCTTAGTTATGCTCCTGTAAAGAATATTGAGGGACAACAATGAGGATTGATGTTACAAGGATGATCCAATATTAGTTAATCATCAATACTGAATGTTATTCAATAATTTTAAGGAATATTGAGATTGTATACAATAACGTTTTACAAATCTTAGTTATGCTCCTGTAAAGAATATTGAGGGACAACAATGAGGATAGATGTTACAAGGATGATCCAATATTAGTTAATCAACAATACTGAATGTTATTCAATAATTTTAAGGAATATTGAGATTGTATACAATAACGTTTTACAAATCTTAGTTATGCTCCTGTAAAGAATATTGAGAGACAACAATGAGGATTGATGTTACAAGGATGATCCAATATTAGTTAATCAACAATACTGAATGTTATTCAATATTTTTAAGGATTATTGAGGTTGAATACAATAACGTTTTACAAATCTTAGTTATGCCCCTGTAAAGAATATCGAGGGACAACAATGAGGATTGATGTTACAAGGATGAATCAATATTAGTTAATCAACAATATTGAATATTATTCAATAATAATAAGGATTATTGAGGTTTAATGCAACAACGTTTAACAATCCTTAGGCTCCAGAAAGGAATATTGTGGAATAATATCGTGGATTATTAACGACGTATTAATCCTTAAGGTGGTAATAATAGCACTTTATATCCAAGACAGAATCATGAAGTATAACAATAAGGATTAATTAGGGTGAATAAATTAAGGCCTAAATAATCGGCATTAATCACCAGTAAGGAATATTGTGCAACAGAATTACGCTTTGCGGGTAACTGATTTAATCAGCCAAGCTTTATTAGTGATCTTGCTAATGTCAGAGGTATGTGCACTCTCAGATGTGAAAGGAAACGTCAGTGATAACTCTACCTTGTTTGTATAGTGATGTAATTGTTGTACGTCGCGAGGTAACTGATTTAATCAGCCAAGCGTTATTAGTGATCTTGCTAATGTCAGAGGTATGTGCACTCTCAGATGTGAAGGGTAACGTCAGTGAAAACTCTACCTTGTTGGTATAGTGTTGTAATTGTTGTACGTCGCGAGGTAACTGATTTAATCAGCCAAGCGTAATTAGGGATCTTGCTAATGTCAGAGGTATGTGCACTTTCAGATGTGAAGGGAAACGTCAGTGAAAACTCTACCTTGTTGGTATAGTGTTGTAATTGTTGTACATCGCGAGGTAACTGATTTAATCAGCCAAGCGTAATTAGGGATCTTGCTAATGTCAGAGGTATGTGCACTTTCAGATGTGAAGGGAAACGTCAGTGAAAACTCTACCTTGTTGGTATAGTGTTGTAATTGTTGTACATCGCGAGGTAACTGATTTAATCAGCCAAGCGTTATTAGGGATCTTGCTAATGTCAGAGGTATGTGCACTTTCAGATGTGAAGGGAAACGTCAGTGAAAACTCTACCTTGTTGGTATAGTGTTGTAATTGTTGTACATCGCGAGGTAACTGATTTAATCAGCCAAGCGTTATTAGGGATCTTGCTAATGTCAGAGGTATGTGCACTTTCAGATGTGAAGGGAAACGTCAGTGAAAACTCTACCTTGTTGGTATAGTGTTGTAATTGTTGTACATCGCGAGGTAACTGATTTAATCAGCCAAGCGTTATTAGGGATCTTGCTAATGTCAGAGGTATGTGCACTCTCAGATGTGAAGGGAAACGTCAGTGAAAACTCTACCTTGTTGGTATAGTGTTGTAATTGTTGTACGTCGCGAGGTAACTGATTTAATCAGCCAAGCGTTATTAGGGATCTTGCTAATGTCAGAGGTATGTGCACTCTCAGATGTGAAAGGAAACGTCAGTGATAACTCTACCTTGTTTGTATAGTGATGTAATTGTTGTACGTCGCGAGGTAACTGATTTAATCAGCCAAGCGTTATTAGGGATCTTGCTAATGTCAGAGGTATGTGCACTCTCAGATGTGAAGGGAAACGTCAGTGAAAACTCTACCTTGTTGGTATAGTGTTGTAATTGTTGTACATCGCGAGGTAACTGATTTAATCAGCCAAGCGTTATTAGGGATCTTGCTAATGTCAGGGGTATGTGCACTCTCAGATGTGAAAGGAAACGTCAGTGATAACTCTACCTTGTTGGTATAGTGTTGTAATTGTTGTACATCGCGAGGTAACTGATTTAATCAGCCAAGCGTTATTAGTGATCTTGCTAATGTCAGAGGTATGTGCACTCTCAGATGTGAAGGGAAACGTCAGTGATAACTCTACCTTGTTGGTATAGTGTTGTAATTGTTGTACGTCGCGAGGTAACTGATTTAATCAGCCAAGCGTTATTAGGGATCTTGCTAATGTCAGAGGTATGTGCACTCTCAGATGTGAAGGGAAACGTCAGTGATAACTCTACCTTGTTGGTATAGTGTTGTAATTGTTGTACGTCGCGAGGTAACTGAAGAAGGCCCGGTATGGACACGATGGCGAATCTTGCTTATCTTTGCGCAAGAGCAGCGCATGGGCGAGTCACTATCATGTTGCCGCGAAACTATCGGTAGTCTTTTCTCTTACCCCAGCCCAGTTTAGATACCATACAATGCTTTAACTTTTCGTACAAACGTTCTGTTTTAGAAAGACGATACTTAGCGCTATTTTTAAAGTTATATATTATTAGTACAAGAAATGCACACTGGTATATGCAGTTTCATTACTGATGATGGCAACATGGCTACTGAAAGCATTATTAAAATTTTTGTTGTGAGGAAAGTATACACTATTGTATATTTCCAAAATTGTCAATATCTCGAGCTAAGCTTTAACTTATAGTTTAATGCGTTTATATTTTGTGTGTGTATAATTCATATACGCCTGTAATATAGAGAATTATCAAGGCAATAATCATGGATCGGGTGGCCATGGGCGAACTGAAGGTGACTTGTACACTTTTAGATGTGTCGTCGATAAACTACATCATTTAAACAAATATACTTATAGCGGTCTAGAATTCATTTTGTTTTAAAGTCATATTTAGAAAATATTGTTACCATTTTAACCTGCTTAATTAGATATTATTTATACACGTCGACTCTCAGCGTATTTGTATCATTATCTCCTGTCAGCAAACAGTATTTATACTATAAACCTAGTGAAAATATTACATGTTACTGTAATAAAACTGAGGGTAAAGTTTTTAAAATGAGAAATCATTTTTTTGGTATTTACTATTAACGTTTAGGAGAGGCTAAGTTTTACCGATCACACATAGTGGTCCCTGTACATTGGAAGTTCGGACATGGTGAAAACATTTTGTTTAATTCAGGTGAATATTTTTATAGATAGGTTTGTGGGGTTGCTGAATAAGAATGTAACGTCTAAATACGAGTAGTTGAATTTTACAAGTTTTAGTTTTTTGATATTTTTAAGTAGATACCGACAACATAACTGAAATAATGCTAAAAAGTAGACAAGTTTGCATAAAATGCATAGTAAGCTTGCGAAAAGGGTTTTTAATTACAAATGTAAGACATAGTTAGCAGTCATTACAAAATTGATTATTTATGTGTTTTTGAGGTTTCTAAAGAAGAATTTGATGCGAAAATAAATAAATACTGCGAATAAGTGCGAAAGATTCGCAATTTAATTTTTTTCACAATAGCTTTAAAAAACGTGTTTTAGCTAACTATCGACCACCAAGATGAAAAAATACCAAAAAATTAATAATTTTTGTAATGTATAAAAATGCGTGTGTTTCGGAAAAAACATCAAATTAATAACTTTTGTGTTAATTATTTTTGTATATGAATGGATATGAACTTTTATTTGTGGTTTTCAGGTCCCTATTATTTATATCACTCTATATTACATTTTACCGTATCCCTATAATTTTAACAATTGAAACTATATTTTCCATAAAAAACTTTTTTGCAATAAAAATTTGTAAAAATTGAGTCTGGTTTATGATATATAAGAAATACTTACCTTCCTGAGGAGAACCCATTTTTTAAAAATTAAAACCGATTCACTAGCTTTACTTTATGCGTCTTCAAAGTCGAGAAACATTTGGCGCTTAGAAACAAATATCATTCATAGCTTACCTGCTCGTTCTGTTATCTTATCAATGCCCTAGCAGATGAAGTGTATGATATTGGGAGTTTAGAATCATGTTACGTCAGCATTTATTCTATCTTTCTGTCATAGTTAATAGACTTATTATGTAACTTTTTTCCCTTACCCCGTCCGAATTTCCAATATACAGAGACCACTGTGTAACTTTTGGTAAATTTTTGTTTTAGGAATAAATTAGTGAGTAGCCGACCTGTTTCTTAATCACTTTTTAGCTGCTAGCAGCGAGCGCGTGCACTACGTATAGATTAACTGAGGTTAAGAGACATTTACCGTGACAATGGGGAAAAGCCTAACATTACCCAGTATAAAATGGTACAACTTCGAAATGAACGTTAGTCACAGAAGAGTTTTTACTTACAGTAGGTTTAAGAGTTTATAAATCTTGGGTTTTACTGGGAAATAATGCGCTTTTACAGTATCATATAGCTGCAGTAAGAGCAGTAAGTCAACACGGCGCTGAGTAGGCAATTTGAAGACAATAGTAAACATGCAACAATAGAGCACTGAAGAAAAAATTATAGAAACAGATGAAAGTTAAAACTTTTTTAAAGGAAAATAATTAAAGTTTTTAAAAGATAAATTGTAAATTTAAGGAGATTTATTTTTAGTTTATTTTGTATAATTCACTATATGTTTTGTGATTCTTATACTATAAAACATTTTACGGGAGTATTTAATGAAGGAATACAATTACTGTAGTATAAAGTATGAAACAGGGATAAAGTGATGAGTAGGCGTGGATAGCAAAGAGTGGTCAGTACGTCTGTAACTGTACACAGTTATTGGAGTCTGGCGCGACTTGGCAGATTCTATAAGCGGGCATTGAAAACTTAATTAACTGCTTGATAAATTGATCACCTTTGTCTGCATTCACTGCGCAAGTCCGTTTGTTTGACCTAGATTCAGCGGCAGCCAGCAAGTAAACCATGTTTTGTTAATTAAAATCGAAAACATACTTCCACCGGTTGGCAAATATTAACATAGAGATAATATTTTAAGATTTATTTTTCCTCTTGAGGCGATTTAGTTTTTCGTTTCAACAGACTCTTCAAATGTTTGACGGTCGGTGTGAGCTTATACCCGCTCTTCGCGTGGCCTAGATTAATATTTAACGCGGCTCACTATTTTTCAACTAGTATTTCTTCAACTTTTTAAAAGCAGGATTAAAATTGTTTTCATAACTGAATCTTTAATGCATTTTAATTTAGAGCTACGTTTCACGTCATAAGCACGTAGTGTCGACTCATAATATTATTTATTGTGGTAAAAAGTGGTGTTTAAATTCAATACATAAAAAAAGATATATATATATATATATATATATATATATATATATATATATATATATATATATATATATATATATATATATATATTGGGAGCTAGATTTGGTACTACTTTACTTTGTAAGTTTTCATAACATGATCGGAGGAGAGGCCTCCTTGAAGATGGCATACAATGGTGTAATCCTGATCCCGGTTCAGGGCTGAGCATTCATGAAGGTGTTCGGCAGGATCCCACACCAGACACTCTAGGGTCGATAGCAGACGGATGCGGTGGCGTTGCGCAGCAAGGTAACCATGACAGTACTTCAATCTGAATGCTGCAACGCTAACAGTTTGGGGCAAGTTATGGTCAATTGGTCTCCAAGTCACAAGACTTTCCCACCGTTTTCCTGCTGAGAGTTCCCTCAATCGACCGTGATTCCATTTTTTGGTGGACATCTTTATTAGGGACCTGAATGACTGTAGTAAACTCAGACGCTCAGGCTGAGGGAGGCTTGTTTCCTGCTTGGCTAGTTGATCAGCCTTTTCATTGCCAGTGATGTTTACATGGTTCGGGATCCACTGGAAATTAATTACCAAACCAGCATTTATGAGATCATTTAGTCTTTTTCTACATCTATGATTCTACTACAGTCAGTCTATAAGTTCCCAGAGAGGTTTAAGATGGCGGTCTTTTAGCCAACATAGAAAACTGCCTTAGCCGGAGCAGTCATGTTTCAAGCTCAATTGCTGCAGCCTATATGGCAGTTACCTCGCCGACGCTGTTGCTAACCGGTTAGCAACCGTTAGCAGAAAATAGTTCCATATAATAAAATCCTTTCATTTTGGAAACAGTCACTATAACTTTAAAACTACAAAATGCACGTCAAATATAAGACCATTAAATTCTGAGAGAATGGCACCAATTTGAACTTCTTAGGTCTGAGATAACATCTCTTAAATGTTAGAGACGAGAGTAAAAATATACGATATAACTGAGTCAATTGTTCTTCCCGATATAAAACCTCTATTTCATGCAGGATCCGCCGGGACCGAGTTTTTACAGCCAATGTGTATACCAGAGGCCACTTGTCTTGAACGTTATAGAACAGTGGTTTTGAAGTCAGCGCTACCAGTGTACAAGCGATACCTTGTACAGATCGTTTAGATTACGCAGAGAACACCGTGAGCAGGTGATCTGTATCAAACCCTGGATAGTTAGAGTAAAACAATATTCTACTTTTTGTTTTGTAAAATGCGCACGTTTCCTAATGTTTGAACGTGTATATGCATTTTCAATAATTCCCTTAAACTCGTCATTGCTTTTAGGAATTACCCATCGTGAAAATTATAAAAAGGATTTGGAATAAATGCTTTGGGAGCTTTAGTCGTAGTATCCCAGTAAAGTCAAAGGGTACCAGAATCAATCCTTTGGTACTCTTCACATAAAACGTAATTCATTTTACAATAAAAAAAAATTATCACGGAATAATACGACGTAGATTATTATTCAGCACATGGAAAACATTTCAATCTTACTGTTCTTGTATTATCTTCTATTGATTTGATTATTTTTATTACTCGGCCACATGTCGCATATTAAAAAGCCGATCTCTCTTCCTCGCCATGTTTTTTTTTCACAGATGCTTAAAGATGTGTTTAGAATTTACGGTTTTTGGGTAGCCCGATTAGAAAATGTATCTCCAGGAAACCTTTAATCCTGGTCAGACTATATTGTGACGTAAGGCAAAAATCGGAAGGAATAGATGTAGCTTTTAACCGAGATGTTATATTTATAGAGTGAATGACGAAATCTCTTAAAAGACTAACACTTGAGTGAAGATCATAGCACAGGATTTCACAGGTGTTTTAATTATCCGAAAGAAGAGTTAAATATAACAAGAATAAAGTATTTAATAAATAAGTATTGAATAATACGTAATAAATAAGTAAGTAAGTAATACGTAATAAATAAGTATTAATGATTCTTAATAATTAATATATTATTATTATTAAGTAATAATAAGTATTTATAACAGATTTTTAAAAACATTTCATTGTTAAAGTATCTTTTAATGTTTTAAATTATTTTTACTATCTTATTGTAACACCTGGTAATCTGAAAACATTCTTTTTCTCATAATTAACAAAGTTCTTTGTTTCCTAAGATTTCTTAGTCTAGAATCCCGCTACAGGAGTTCTTTCACTTCTCACTAAATGCTTAGTTTATGCCAGATAGATTAAATGGACAAAAAATATAATGTCTAATTATTGAGGATGTTATATTGAGCCGTTACCATATTTTAACAATATTATAACTTTAATTTTCAATTTCCTTCTTGAAAAAATATATGTTGTTGAAATTATATCCAACGGTGTTTTCCGGTCCAATACAATGTTGTAATCAAAATGGTTGATTTTTGTAAATTTTGAAAACACGTTTCCCTGTCGTTTCTATCAAGGGGTTTAACATCATCAACTCTAATTCAAGCCCACAATAATCTAACATCCTCAGCTGTAATTCAAGTCCACAATAATCTAGTTTCTATAGTCGGGAAGCTTCATCGCGTGAGGCCGTAGTTATATACATTTTACACATCACGGATTAAGTACTAATATGCCTTCCAGTGACTCCCCTCCAGATCAGCGAAAATGAATTAGACATCCTATTCGGAAAATCGATACCCTAACAGTAAAATGTCAAATGTGTTATCTTATACTTCTTCAATTTTAGCCAAAGTGTTTTGTCGATGAAAAAAAGCTAGAGGGCACAGGAAAGGTGACAAGTGTACCTTCCTTACGACTTGAGTCGTAACATGAGGAACACAAAGGCATTCGCTTAATTAGGAGAGCATTCACTTAATCTCCATTCCAGCATTTTGAAACCATTGTGCCTACGAATCCAAGTCCGTGACTCCCGCCCAAGTGGCTATCGCCAGGTCCTAGATAGGGAGCTTGGCGTGGATCAGTCTATAAGGACCTTGCGCTCTCACTGTAAGGCCCGAACTGGCGACCGTTCCGCTCCCGTGACGAGACGAATTCCAACCAGACAATTCGCTATCGACCGCTTTTCCACAATTACTCGTTACTAGTAGACCTTTCTAAACGGCCAGGCTTTCTGTACAGTCTGATTTGTTTGAACCAGGTATTGAAATCGGATCTTCATCCACTCTCCGTTGGCTTTACCTAAGAGCCGGATGCTCAGAATCGTGACCTGGCCAAATCCAACTCCCCAAACTACTTAAATGTTTCTCGTAAAATCGTTGCACGGTGAAGTGATGGTTCCCAGTATGCATTCTACGTGCCGAGGATTTAAGGTGCTCTTTCTAGCTGGCAACCCGGACGCCGTGCTGTGTCCCAGTCAAAGCAAACCAACACATAGGCCGACTATTATTTATGTCTCCTTCCTTGTTATTGTGCAGTCTCATCGTGTAGAAAACACACAAACACGAGTTTCTCTGTCCGTACGAAAGTAGCAAATACAACTTGACCTGGAAAATAAGGTCTAAACCGCGAGAAACAGTGGATAAAGGCTGTGAACAGTGACGATATGATAAGAGGACTGCCTTTTTCGTCACTGCCTTTGTTTGCACTTCTTTTAACTCTTGTACCAAAGATTTTCCCTCGTTCACTTGCCTCTACTTAATTCGATCCTTTGTTTTCTTTCGATAACAATGGCGTTCATCAGTTTAGTAGGTTCTGACTGCTCTCCTGTTCGTGTAAAGTGTTTACAGTAAGGGGCTAAGGGTGGTATGAGTATCCGATACGAAGTACAATCGCTCAGACAATGTGATGGGAATTCCTTAAGTTTAATGAATTGACTCTATCATTTTATTTAGAATGTGTGACTACGTGGGAAAAAATAGGAATTTCGAAAAATACCATAACATTATCAAAAATGAATATTAAGAAGTTGAATGTTTGTTGATGCTTGAAAACAGGTTTGATATATTATACATGAAATTAGAGGCTCCTGGTTGTCGACATAAAAGATAAATCAAAGCTCTGTTTTATATATCAGTGTGTGTGTGTGTGTGTGTGTGTGTGTGTGTGTGTGTGCGTATTCGCGCGCGTGCCTGTGTGTGTACGTGCTCACACACACACACACACACATGCACACACACACACACACACACACACACACACACACACACACACACACACACACACACACACACACTGCAACGTCACACCTAAAATGGTTAACATGTTTTGTTGGGTCTTTTTATAGTCATACTTATCAGTAAAGTAGTCAGCTGGAAAGAAACATTATTAATATGAACACACAAAATTTTCAAAGAATCTTACCATCTTAGAAGATCTGCAGGCACAGCAAGGGGAGGTGCAAAATATGACCATGTTTAAGATACCTTTTTTAAAGGCTCCTGTGTTCTTTAAACATGATCTGCCAGTAGACTTCGTCTCTGGGCTTCAACCTTTTATTAGAATAGCTCAATAAATTGGTTCTCAGAAGAGAACTCGTTTGAAGAAACATTAGGTTCTGGATTTTATATATTTATTAATTCATGAAATTTAATTAAAAATGTACTTTGATTCTATAATCATTATTTATCAGTTGGAAAAAACTAAACGTTTTATTGGTTGTTTAACACAGGATAAATTTAAATACCATAATTTTTTATAATGCATTTAATTACTGGTTTTTAAAGTAAAAATTAAAATATTTTCAACTAAAATACATTTGACTCTCTCTTTACTATTTCTTTGTTTTCATTGAAATCACAAATAACCATTTAAATTTTTCTGATTTTTCAAATATTTAAATTCTACAGTTTATATATATATATATATATATATATATATATATATATATATATATATATATATATAATACGTTTTTTTGTTTAATAATTTAAAACAACATAGGTTATTTTCATAGGAAAATTTTCATTCCTGATGATGTTGGTACTGTTTACCAACGAAAAGCTTTGGATATAAATAAATAAATATTCTTGTATTTGAATAACCTATATTGTTTTAATATATATATATATATATATATATATATATATATAAAATTCATTAACTACATTTAATAAAAAATTGTTTATCATCTGATTTCAAGATTGAATTGGTAAATTTTACATTTTATAACAAATAATTTTAAAATTGGTATAGTTCTATAATTCTGGTCTTCCTGAAAATAATTTGCTTATAGCCAAAACCACTTTGTGAATTTAATATTTCTTATTCATTATTTAAGCATTTTTATTATACAAATTAATTTTACTGAACTTACACACACACACACACCTCCAATACCCTGCCAAACCTCACGTTTGCTGTATATCGCAGTGTGAGGAAGATTTGTATAGTGTAAGCCGACACATAAGATTAATACACACGAGATTTATGGTCTTCACTTACCTGCTGGTGAATGATATTGCACGCATAATGAGCCGTAGGTGGTGGCGCTATACGGGCAAGTCATAGTGTTAGATATCAGTTACATTACCGAGCCGTTATTCTGAACCATTAATGTTAATCTGCTTCCACAGCGAGAGTCGCAGCAAAGTGCTCAGAGTAAATGGGACACTTAACGATATGTTTGGGTTTAGTTAGTGCGGCGACTTTGTATGGTGTCGCATTTACTCACACTCTTCGCATGCGCTAACTCAGATAGTATTTATTGTCGTTTTTAATGTTATCCTTTGTCTTTTGGCACACCGAAATATTAACATTAGTCGTACATTTAGTAACCATATCATCATTTTCTGTTGGTTAGAAAGTACAATCATGTTTCATTAAAAAATAAACTATTATAGAAACACCCGCATTAAATTGACTCAACGAAATGAAACATGGTACTAACACATAGAAATTCCACCATGGTACCCAATCAACGAAACGCAACTTAGTACTAACTCGTAGAAATACAACCATATTGGCTCAATGAAACGCATCATGGTACTAACTCATAGAAACACCACCATAGTATTGACTCAAAGAAATTCATCATAGTACTAACTTATAAAAACGCCACAATAGTATTGACTCAAATAAACGCATCATAGTACTAACTAATAAAAGCGCCACCATGGTACGCACTCAAAGAAACGCATCTTAGTAATATTCATAAAAACGCCACCATGGTAATGACTCAAATAAACGCATCACAGTACTAACTCATAAAAGCGCCACCATGGTACCCACTCAACGAAACGCCTTATAGTAGAGGCGCAGATTGACCGAGGACATTAGGAACAGTGAGCGCTGGGTCATGGTTTGTTTCTTGCTGGAAATAAAGCTGTCCCCATGCGATATATATATAATGCTAGTCATTCTACAAGTAACTGCTGCCACTTTAATATAATAATATTTCAATAGTTATTTCCTTTCCTTATGAAACTTTACCAACATAAATCTTGTGTCCCTTTCGGACAAGTTCACATTGTTACTACCTCGTAGTTGGATGATAAATGAATTTCTCATTAGCGATGAAGTGCAAAGTGATGTCGTTGCATAATGAAGGGACATTTGTAATAGAATTCTTTTAAATATTGTCATTTCATGTTTTCCTATAGCGAGTATAATTTATTTACGGACAAATACAGTACTATGATACAAACCTGTTGATTTATTGATTCATTTTTCATACAAAAATAATGTTTTTACAAATATTTCCTGCCTCCAATGTTCAATATAACACAAACTCGCAATAACATTCGTAAAACCTGTGTCGACGTAACAATATCTATTTGGCCTTCTAGCAAAATCAAGTCTAAGTTAAACCAGAAAACATTACCTCATACAGTCCACAAAATTATGGTTGCTAAAAAACACCGTGACAAAAGATAAAACTATAATTTGATCCAATCATAGATTGAAGCAATGTTTAAGGACTCGTATGTAGTATTTTTTGATTAACATGTGTTACTCTATCGATTTTTGCGGCTATTTCTGCTCTCGAGACTGGGTGGCATGAATACGCAGAGAACCACATATCGGTACTTTTTCCTCACTTGAACCACCATCCCTTAACTGTTATCAAAATTTCTTGTTAATCTGCAGATTTTCGAAATTATTGACGTGAAAACTTGAAGGATTTTATCATTAAGCTTTTTGTGTATTCTCCATAGGCATATGTGTCATGGGGCTTTACTCGACCCAACGCCATGAAAACATATCTTCTGTTTCGTACGATTCACACACATTAACTATTGCCTGTGTACTTGCAGTCCTAATTTAATATTTGTTTACTTGTTCTTCCTAATAATATTAACTATCTAACAGAGTTCAATTCTGCTACATTTATTAACCTTTTATTTCAGCATCGCAAAACACATTTCTTTTCGTATATAGTTTGTGGCAGCAGATGGAACTAATATTTAGTTGTTTTTTAATGTATTAGATATGATTGTAACATATAATGGAATAATATTATCCTTCAGTCTTGAACTTCTACCAGTCTTGGATCTGATTATACTTCGCGGCAATTTACCCTCATCGATTTGTAAAAATTATTTTATTGAAAGAAGAAATAAGTTATAAATCTTCATAACTTATATTAGAGTCATTTTATATATTTTATATGGTAATAAAACATTTAAGAAAATAATAGTAAAAGTAATATTACTGCGAAGGAATTGAATTTTACAACCTACGTCACGTTGCACTTACTATCAATTATATGTTATTTTAAGTTGATGTTATGACGATGGCAGTGACTTCAAGAGCTCCCGCTCCAGCGATATTGCTAGTTTTATTGATTTACTGGAAGTGTTGTTACATTAGCCTTTGTATTCAAAGCTGTCACCATCGTTTTAACAATGTTACTTTATTAAGTCAGTTTGAAAGGGAATTTGTGATATCTGTGCCGGCAGTAAAGAGGTTGATAGTTTCAGAGTCTGTGACTACTGACGAATGGCTGGTAGTAAAATTAATAATTTTACTTTAATTCTATATTTATAAGAGTTTCAATTTAACGATGAAATTATTTGTTTACAGAACGGAATAGGCTATCTATAATTTGTTTCTCACTGTAAGAGTCGAAGGAGTGGTAAAACTGTTATATATATATATATATATATATATATATATATATATATATATATATATATACACGCACACGCAAGCACACACACACACACACACACGCACACACACACACACCTCCAATACCCTGTGAAGTGCGCGCGCATGTGTGTTTGTTTGTGTGTGTGTGTGTGTGTGTGTGTGTGTGTGTAGTTTGGGGGTGCGTACCTTCCCCATTCCCAAGATCAGTAAATTTTATATCCTTAGTGTAATTCTTAATAAAATCCCCTTACTTCCTACATCTCTGCTTGGCGCTAACATTCACATTCTATTATTCGGTGCCAGACTTGAATAGAGGTTAAAACTTACATTAATTGTCGTCATACAAAAATAACCTCAGTTAACATACACACTTGTTCTACACAACTAATTCTTCACGAGGTGCTCCACCGTGGTATAACATATTGAATATAGCCTATTACTGAATGCTTTTTATATAACTAGAGTATTAATTTTTTTTTTTTTTGACGTTCGTATAGCTGATAACTCCTGAATTACTAACACTAACAAGTAACAATTGTTTTGTTAGAGTCAATTCCTACTTAAATCAACAAAGAAAAATTGTATTTTAGTTTCTTTTTTTTATAATTACGAATAATTTAAATGTGTATGTAAGTATGTCAGAATACTAATATTAAGTGGCAAAATAGAAAACTAATTTCCCTGCAAATTTCCAATTTCGTTTCTATGTATGGTTTTGGACTTTCATTTTTGTTTGTTAATATTTATACGTTTTCTATTTTTTGTCGCCTTGTGTCGTAATTTCTTTTCGCTTTCCTTTCGCATTGTTCGTTTGTGAAGCAAGGTTCGATACCGTTTATCCAATTTGATAGTTAATTTTATTCCCTGTATTTATTTTTAATCCTAGAGCATTATTTATGGTATTGTCTGGTAACCATGGCAAAAATTTAAGGTTGTACAATGGAGGTATCTACGACAACCAGATGGGCCATAATAAAAATTCATACACATCTTTCAGAAGTAAATTTCTAGCTCTGGAAAGTTGACTCAGTGCCAAAGCACTAGATTTCGAAGATGAAGATACTCAGTTGGAATCCGGCTGGACCCCCCTAATTTATAATTTAATTATTTATAATTTAATGATTAAATAAATATTTGAACAATGATTAATAAAACTGTATTAACATCAATTGGCATCCCATATAGGTTAAAAAAAATTATTTAACTTGATTCGATGAATAAAAACGTATTTGTGATTGAAAATTTGTACAAGATATATATATATATATATATATATATATATATATATATATAATAAATATGGTGATATGTTTTCTTGTATATAGTTAATAAATTTAAAATATTTCAAAAACAAGAATACTTTTAATGAATATATTTATTCAAAGCTTTTCGCCGATAAAATAGTATCAGCATATTCAGGAAAATAATTATCTAATAAAAAATTAAGATTATCTATAATAATAATTATCTATTTTTTATTAGATAATTATTTTCCTGAAGATGCTGGTACTATTTTATCGGCGAAAAGCTTTGAATAAATATATTCATTAAAAGTATTCTTCTTTTTGAAATATTTTAAATTTATTAATTATATATATTTATATATATACATATATTATGTATTATGTATAATTATATATATATTATATATTATATATATATACATATATTAGGATATTGTGATCTAATAGAAGCAATATAATAATAGACATAATTAAATAATTATTTTAAATAATTGGAGCGTAACTCGCTAGAATGTAATATAACTAACCAAAAATAAATAATACACGATTTCACTAAAATCGCATTAAACACTTCAACAGTGAAGGGGTAATAGAGGATAACGGATCATTGTATCATTAACGCCAAAACATCATTGATTATTTTCGCCAATTTCGTCTAACTCAATAAACTAGTGTTTAGTCACAATTTGAGTTCAAAGTTTTACTATTCACCTCCGCTGATTTTATAATAACTAGATATAGAATAAACTGTTTGTGACATCACAGTCCTGATTAATACACACTAAACTCGATACATGCTAATCTCTTTCGCTTTAATACACACTGAAGTCGATACATGCTAATCTCTTTCGCTTTAATACACACTGAAGTCGATACATGCTAAACTCTTTTGCTTTAATACACACGGAAGTCGATAAATGCTAATCTCTTTCGCTTTAATACACACTGAAGTCGATACATGCTAATCTCTTTCGCTTTAATACACACTGAAGTCGATACATGCTAAACTCTTTCACTTTAATACATACTGAAGTCGATACATGCTAAACTCTTTCGCTTTAATACACACTGAAGTCGATACATGGTAAACTCTTTCGCTTTAATACACACTGAAGGCGATACATGCTAAACTCTTTCGCTTTAATACACACTGAAGTTGATACATGCTAATCTCTTTCGCTTTAAAACACACTGAAGTCGATACATGCTAAACTCTTTCGCTTTAATACACACTGAAGGCGATACATCCTAAACTCTTTCGCTATAATACATACTGAAGTCGATACATGGTAAACTCTTTCGCTTTAATACACACTAAAGGCGATACATGCTAATCTCTTTTGCTTTAATACACACTGAAGTCGATACATGCTAATCTCTTTTGCTTTAATACACACTGAAGGCGATACATGCTAATCTCTTTCGCTTTAATACACACTGAAGTCGATACATGCTAATCTCTTTCGCTTTAATACACACTGAAGTCGATACATGCTAAACTCTTTCGCTATAATACATACTGAAGTCGATACATGGTAAACTCTTTCGCTTTAATACACACTAAAGGCGATACATGCTAATCTCTTTTGCTTTAATACACACTGAAGTCGATACATGCTAATCTCTTTTGCTTTAATACACACTGAAGGCGATACATGCTAATCTCTTTCGCTTTAATACACACTGAAGTCGATACATGCTAATCTCTTTTGCTTTAATACACACTGAAGTCGTTACATGCTAATCTCTTTTGCTTTAATACACACTGAAGTCGATACATCCTAAACTCTTTCGCTATAATACATACTGAAGTCGATACATGGTAAACTCTTTCGCTTTAATACACACTAAAGGCGATACATGCTAATCTCTTTTGCTTTAATACACACTGAAGTCGATACATGCTAATCTCTTTTGCTTTAATACACACTGAAGGCGATACATGCTAATCTCTTTTGCTTTAATACACACTGAAGGCGATACATGCTAATCTCTTTTGCTTTAATACACACTGAAGTCGATACATGCTAAACTCTTTCGCTATAATACACACTGAAGTCGATACATGGTAAACTCTTTCGCTTTAATACACACTAAAGGCGATACATGCTAATCTCTTTTGCTTTAATACACACTGAAGTCGATACATGCTAATCTCTTTTGCTTTAATACACACTGAAGGCGATACATGCTAATCTCTTTCGCTTTAATACACACTGAAGTCGATACATGCTAATCTCTTTTGCTTTAATACACACTGAAGTCGTTACATGCTAATCTCTTTTGCTTTAATACACACTGAAGTCGATACATCCTAAACTCTTTCTCTCGTTCTTTTGGAAATTTAAAAGCCTGGATAACAATATGCGCCCTTTTTAAACATCGTAACAAAGACCTATACAGTTAGCAGATATATAAAGTAGTTTTCTCAAACCACAACAGATTGCCTCAGATTTCTGTCAAAAAAGGATAAAAACGTCTGAAAGATAATAAGTGGCATTTCTGTAGGAACCCGAAGCAAACAAGCTTGTTAAAACTGACCAACGTTGTGTGAAAAGAGTCAGAGCTGTATCGCCTTGTTCCAGTCTGATCAGAAGCTCGGCAAGTTATTTAGGATACGTTGTTACTTTTAATAAAAGAAATCTGAAAATAAACTGTAATATTTTTTTTGTGAATTAGGTTTGCTATTTTTATGATGATATTTATTCATAAATTGGCTGGAAAACAATTGTGGAATATTTCGAATGGGCATTGATTGAACCGATGCAATCAGGAAAATTATTTGTGGCTGTAGTTCAATGTTTCATTTTCGTTACAAACAATTCAACTTTAATTAAATCTAGATTAAAACTATCGATAATAATCCCAATATGACACAAACTATTCAAAAATAGTTAATACATAAAGTTAGCAAAGTTAAACCCTTATGTACATTCCAAGTTATTATATCATGAGAGAGTCTTATCTAGAAAGCCTAATATAAAGGGTACAGTATATCGTATTGTTATAATTGTCACTAGCGTTATTGTAATATTGACCCTGTGAATTTCATATTATATTTATTTAAGCTAGAATGGACTGATGTTTGCAGAGGATCGCTTTATATTGAAGGGGAAACTGGAATTTGATTCGTCGGTTGTTGACAACTGTGACTGACTTCAAGGTAGATAGGATTAACGCAGAGGCTTAAGTCGCACAGGTCTAGATAATAGGATCTTTGTGGTTTTAAAGCGATCCCCCAGAATTGCTACTATTGATTATATAGGCGGTTCCAGTAAACGCCCATACGACAGCAAGAGATCATCATGTGTGCATGGTTGCATACCTAAGGTAGACTTACCCTTTATTGGAGCCAACAAGAAGTTTCTATTCTTTACACACTTTAGTAAGTTGAATGACTAAAGAAAATACATAACTATTCCCGGTATCAGAGTCCGCTAACATGAACAGCTGTCTACTCGGCTATGGGCTATTAAAGGTTGGCTTATCTGAAAACATCTACTGTATAATAAGGGTCACTAACTGTCTACAGGGATACCGAAACCTGTTTTCAACTTTGGTAGTCTTTTTGTTAAAGCATATTTTATTATTTTTTCCTAAAATAATGCCGTGTATTTTAAATTTGTGTTTTAATGTTTTCATGTATTTTTGGTTATTTTAAGGTCAATAGACGATTTATAGGAGCCCTTAAAGGCGTTAATGTTGTGCATTTAGAGTGAATATCGCGTCCTGTTTGTAGAATATATGAATGCGCGGCGTGTGGACGTCAAGGAACTTGGCCTTGTACTTTCGTTTCCCTTGGCCTTGAACTGCATTATTTCGTATTATCGTCACATTGCGACGCTTGCCTGTTTGCACTATTTCCTCCAGAACCTACTTAGTCCCTACGTATTATCTTCCCTTCTCATATTGTTCACGTGAACACTAATATCGGATTCTTTTTTCAATTCTGCTCTCAAAATACTTCAATGCTTTCTCATTTCGTGGTTCTATTAATGTTAATAATAAATATCACAAAACATTTTCCACTCTCAATATTATCAATCTTATGAACGTTTCGGTTGTAAAGAAAACATCTTCAGAGGCCGAAAAATAATAAACCGACAGCGTTTATGTGCACGATCCACATAGATCCATCTCAGTGCGTTCCAGAATTGTGACTTCTCAGTGCTATGCATTGTTACCAGACTATATAATTTTTACTTATAA